>JAAAKM020002078.1:2771-13843 GCA_010016025.2 Alatinidae sp. Z8VKAUB7J3 | reverse complement strand
GTGGTTCCAGCCTTAAAAACTTTTATAAACTTAAAAAATTTTCCTTATTTTAGTTAAAACATGCTATTTTAATTTTCCCGGCTTACCATATTGCGTATGAAATGTGAAGGGTATATGTGATATAATTTAGTTTTAATTTTAAACATTATACTGTAACTCTGCATTTATCATTTTAATCCTTTTAGAATACTTAAATATTCAAAATTTTAGCCATTTTAAAGTTTTACCAAAGTTATAATCTATGCAGACAAAAAGAATCCGTTTTCTCGCTAGGCCCATTCAATTAATCCTATTGTAATGGACGCTGATTGGTCCACAAACACAAGCCATTCAGGCAGCCCAGTTTCTGATTGGCTCCTTCAAAATGCAGTCCGAAAATGCAGACCGAAATTCCATTTCGGTCATTCTGGCGTTAGAACTCTGAGGAGTGTCAGATGAAAAAAGCTTTTCAGTACACAATGTTTTCGCTATTTCGTGCAATAGAATTATAATCATAAACATTATACTTTTCTCTCAGACAACAGTGTAGTTTCTATCAAGGGCGGTAAAACATTATATTATGCAGGTATCGTCATCATAAGTTAAACGTTATTATTATTATCATTATTATTATTTAATCATTATCAAAGGAGTAAGCTACGTTCACTTACGTCGACAAGATAACTCTAGGCTACAAAATGTACAGACGTCTTGGGAAATTTAGTATTTATCGCTAAATATGTGACCAATTTTCTAACCTTGCTACTAATAAACACACTACAGCAAACGTACATTTAGAGTTGATATTCATCTTCACCGACCTTACTTTCCCAGAAGTTGGTCAAGGATCAGTATAGGGTCAAAACTGCTTTGCCATATTTACGACTTAGTTGATCTAAATGGTATATTGAGCATCAGTTTAGAACACTTGATTTCTGCTCACTTTGCAAATTTCTCTGTTAAGGTTCAGTGGCAGTTCAGCTGGTTTCATTTTAGTATCAAATAGACCCCTGCTCACTTGGTACGTTCGCTTTAGGTATGTGTGACTTATGAACTCGAAGTCAGCCTAATGAAATATGTTGCTTGGAAACATGTGAGATGTCAACAAGAAAGCCTATCAAATGAGGCCCTAGAAAGAATCCTGAATGTAGTTGACGTCTGGCGAGGATAAGCTTTTGTAAGCCTGTGATTTAGAGGTCGGTCGGTAATGAGGGGTGGAACACAATTTGCCGTAGCGTTGTGTGGCATATAAAACACAACAGTTTATAGAGCCGAGTAGGATATGAAACGGGGAAGTATATGACACAGAGAGAGATATGAAACAGGAGAGGATATGAAACAGGAGAGGATATGAAACATAAAAGGGTACGAAACAGAAAAGGATATGAAACAGAAAAGGATATGAAACGTATAAGGGTACGAAACAGAGAAGGATATGAAACGTATATGGGAACGAAACAGAGAGGAATATAGAACAGAAAAGGATATCAAAGAGAGGAGACAGAGAATAGGACGAAGACAGGTGGAGAAAGTATTAGAAGCGTAGATGCAGACTGCCTGTGTAACGCACATACAGAGATCCCTTTCCGTAGAGGATCAGTATTATAAGACCACCCTCCATCTTCAGTAAATGTTTAGAAGACAACGTGGAGGGATAAGCTTGGGATCAGCTTGGGAGAGGATGAAACGGGAATACTTTTCAGTGATTATTTAACTGATATGTAAGTTATTCACTTGAGAATGTTTAGATTGTCTAAAATTCTAATTATTCGGCATATCCGAATAATCTAGAGTGTAACGAAAGCATCAGCAATAACAGAGTAATCAATAAGATCTTGTGGCACATATAAAAAGTGATAAATTAGCGATTTCGTGGATTTCACATAGTGTCCAACCGTGTCAATGCTGGGCGCGTTTCAGGTTAGCGCTGTCTAGATACCAAGGAAATGAATTTGGAAGGCTTTGAGAACCTGAACAATACTCTTTCAATCTAAAACAATGTTTCTTGTAAATAAACCCACGTGAAACGTTTGGAATATATAAAGATATATTTTCACGCGAGTTCTAATATTACCTAATCAGTAGATCAAATCTAATATTCAATTCATGGTTCCATGTACAAGATATTGTTAATAAATTTGTTGTCAAATACAAGACTCAAGTATAATCAACAGTGGATCGAGAAGTTATAATTTAAATATTCCCTAATAGTGGCAGCTACCCAAAGCCCATAATAACATAAACAAATGTATACGCGACTAAATCGGAAACGCTTAGGCCATAACGACCTTGTTAACGTGGTGGCAACGACTTGACACTGCAATAATTTCTACAATATAGGAAGTATCAGGCAAGATGTATTAAGATTTTCGGGTAGATTAATTTAACTTTTAAGTATAATTGGTAGAGAGAATCCTTTTTATCGGCGAGAACTCTAAATCTGTAGGAATATCATAAGCGCCTCGCAGAAAATGCTGTGCTGAGTATGTCGTTCCTACTACGTAACCAGGGACATTTTAGCTTGTGGTTTAGCAGCGTATAGCACTTTACTTATCAACAGTATGCCACATGCTTAATTAACTTCTGTAATGACGTGTAGCGGCATATGATGCCATCTCAGTTTACTCATCAAGACTGAAGAAAGTTTAGTTCTTTGCAAGAAGTAAACGACTCTTTCGCCATCATTTAATCCACCTGACTATAACCTTACATTACAATACGTTTACTAACGACTTCAAGACCTTCTCTAAGGGAATGTCAACCCAACTATCTCATCAAGATCGAGATAGTGATAGTATCTGTAAAGTACTGTCCCCTTTAACGCTTTTGGGTTTACGTAACGTTTACGCGGTCCAAACTCTGTAAAACGCTTATCTAGTAATACGAAATACCCACACAAGAAATTTATTTGCCCCAATATTTACCGTTAACACTAGAAAGTTAAACATAGGTATGCTGACTTATGTAAACACAGCTCCTCTGACACACTTTACGTTTGTATTGTAGAACAGGCAATTTGCGGCAAATGTCCAGTGGCGTTTTTAGACAGTTGGGCCCGCGACCAATTTGAAAAACGAACAATCGAAACGGAGATTTAAATGTACGTTCTCATAAATAAAGCTTTAAAAAGTGTTCCCGCAGCAGTTTTTAGTCCCGGGCCCTGCTAAATTCATCACAGCAAATGTTAAGCAACCTTTCACGAATGCGATAAATTTAAAGTTAATATTAACAAATGTCAAAACCAAGTTTTAACAAAGATTTAAGGTGAGAGAGCAATAGAAAGAAAATGAATGATAATGATCTACATCTAAATCTTATGATAACATATTTAAAACAATATTGGTTACTGTACTTTAAAAATTACTGCATTGGTTTCCCTGGCCATGCCAATTTTTTTAACGACAAATTTATTTAAGTTCTCTGACGTTCTTGGCATGTAATATATTGTACCTGGCGGTCCAGCGTATGGTAAGCCAGGCTCATCGAAATGAGGAATAACTCATGAATTTTCTGCCGGTCTTAAGTAAGGTGAGCTTCACTGAGTTCGCGTTCTTTATGGCATACACAACAAGACCAGCAATTAATACAATAACGGCCAGTACGACAAGAGTTACGATAATCGGAACTACAATTTTTTTTACTTTGCTCCCTCCACTTGACTTCTTACTGATATGAGCTTTTGGAGCAGGGGCTCCAGATTCCTGGACTCGTGAGACGAGCCGAAGTTTGCTCAACGAGGCCATTTCAGGTGTTAGAAATGCTTCGTATGCTTGGGAATTGTACATTGCAAGGTACTCCCGGGAATTGCTTTTTGTAAAGAAATACGGGAATTCATCAAACGGACAGCGTAACTCCATTTTTTCCGTGACCCTGGAAAGAAAGGGAAAATGTGTATTTACAATAGAAAAGTTTCAGCTACTTTACATTACGATTATAGATTGTGGTAGAGACTCTTTATACTGTATATATTCGCATGTACCTAACCGTGCTTCTGTAGTCACCAGGGATGGGGGAGGAAAGGAGGGAGGGCTGAAGTAAATCGGAAAAGAAGGAGCAAAGTCTGCATCTGTGATCATCAACCAATTCATGACTCTAAAAGTTATCCTTCTTAGTCGTACTGTCACAATAAGTCGCGCTGTAATATCCTTGAACATGATATAAAACTCTATTTTGCTTTGCCGTAACAATGTATAAAAATTGGGACGCGACAATGATGAAAAAATCACGGTGTGGACCGTGTGGCTACTTTTGACTCTGCTCGCCGGAGAGTGGATCAGAAAAACATTGTTAACAGCTGGCTTGAGCTACAAATGTATATGCAATTTACAGAGAAAATTTCACATCATTCAAATTACATAAAGTACAAATCATCCACACCTCCCTTCTTGTTGTTGAGGGGAGGGGAGGGATGGAAGGGAGCATATAGAAACACAATAGATGAATTGTATGGGCGTTTACAGTGGCACATACATTCGTGAGGCAAGTTCATAAATTTCAGGTCTGTCGACGATCGATGTAAATCCGGTCAAGAGAGACTTTTTTGAAAGTAGTAGGCCTAATATTATAGAATTGAAGAGGGTTCCATTGGTTGATGAAGTTACTCGACCACTAAAAGCGCCTCCGAGAGATTTTACAGGTATACAGAGGGTCTAGCGTTTGGTTTGCAGAGTCAGTGATAACACCAGACGGCAGCTGCAGAGTTTCATCGCATCCAACGTTTAGTGGAGTACTCTTTTCTCGCCAAGAAAACAAAGAAAATACTGAAGAAAGAAATGAGGCAGGGAGAGTGAGTCTCAAGTCAAGTTTTAATCGTCAGCGATAAAATTCTTTTCTAAGGATTGAATGGAATAATAGACAAGAGCTTTAGTTATCTCTCAGCCCGCCCCCATCTTAATCTGATGGCACCACCCCTTGTTTGTTACTCGGCAAGACATGCAAGATACTAGCGTGTAATTCACAAGAATTTTCTTCATTTGTTAGTTAAAAACACAACAAGGAAACTGATCAGAATGATGTTTAGTTTTGTTCCAAGACTTCTACAAAAAAACACATTAAACTAACAAGAACGAAGGTTAGTTTCGTCACTATCAATCAACAGTAGGTCTGTTTAACTCCTCAAGTCGTTTTATTATCACGATCTAAAATCATTAAACGTCCATAAAACTGGCATATAAATTAATTGTGGACACATAAAAATGTTGATAGTAATTGAATTAAATGATTTTGCATTCACTTAAACCTTTACACATTTATTGCATTCCTTTTCCCTTCTTAGTAGCTATAAAGAGAACCTCAAATACGTGTGTGTCATATGCCACGTATCTTGTGTGTCATATACCACGCATCAAGTATGGGTAATGTAAGGTTTAGGAATAATACTGTTGTAAACCTTACTTTTGTCACAATTCTATTTTAAATTATTTTTCGATCAGATTTTCTTCTTTCATGAACTTCAAGTCATACCCATTACATTGTACATGAACACGCGAATGCTGTACCACCATACTGGCGACGAAACGAAGTCATTTCAATAAATAAGTACTCTGGAGTGCCGCATAAATGGGAGGGGTCTGAATAAACGGGGAGTCATCATTACGGTATAATGTTAATAAAAAGGGGGTACAAAAACAGGGGAGTCTGAACTCCAGTCTCAATTTCGTGAAAATTTTAAATGAGGATGACACACAAGAAGACAAAAATCGTACTAATTGACTAATTAGCAACTGTTTCAGGGTCAAATGTTGCATGGGAAGTTATTCAAGTGTTTTCAGACATCATTTACATTTTGAGTACTAGGAAAATTCCTTGAAATTAATAAAAGGGGGTCCTGATAAGGAGGGGGGCTTATTAATTTTTAAAAAATAATAAGCAGGGGGTACGACTATTTGGCATTCGAGAATACACCAATAATTGTTCAACCAGAGTATAAAATACACATTTTGGATTTCTCACGTCAAGATATAATCGTGTCTATGTAATGATAGTTTCGGCAAGTACGTTGATATTGTCTGGAAAAGTGGTGGGAATCGTCAATAGGTACAATTTATACAAAGGACCATTGTTACGCGGAGACATGAATAACGAGCAAGGGTGGCTGTGGTGGACACCCTAATTTGAAGAGTTTGATGTATCGAGTATTAAAGTCAGCATATGTCAATCAAGTTTTAACTTTCACAGCCAAGTAGTAAGGTTCGCATGCAAGAAAACCTGCCTTTAACATGCCAGACGCTTGTCTAGCGACGGATTTTACTCGTATGTGAACCAGGCTTAACTGTATGTGAAATGAAGTGATGGGTGAAACTGGTCATGGCAACTCATGAAAAATCATTTGCCACTACTTTGGCAGTCCCATATTGCTGCAAGGTCACAGGCCAGCACACCGTTGTAGTAAAATTTTATTGCAATTTCAGATTTTGCCTAAGTTCAATTACTTTTGTAAAGTTGATAACCAAAGAGAATTCAGTCTTACTACTTATTATTTAACAGATCTCAAACTCTAACGATCAATTTGATCCTGGAAATAGTGGTTTGAAATAGCCATTTTTTAACGGATTTTCGACCACAGCACACGCAAATTTTGACCTGACCAGAAGTAACACCATCATCAACAGGCCGCTACATAATGACAGACGTTATAAAACTTTGCTCTAAAAAGACGACTAATAGTTATTTAGGTTTAAAGCGTTTTAGAAAAATACTGAATAACAACCAGTCGTTCTTTCAGAGAAATCTTTAGATTTTGTACCACAAACTATTTAGAAATAATCAAAGTGACAATCAGAACTCTTGAGCCCTTACAAAGTTAAGAATAAGAATAAGCAGACTCTAAAATATTGCTCGGGGCTCCCAAAGGAACCCTGCGTTAATGTCTTTAAATAACAAGACTTTTCAACAATTGAATCGAGTTACTAAAATGAAAGAAAAATTGTCATAGCAGCTGCATGCATCTAAGCAAAATATGTTTTACCAAGTAGCGAACTAAATATTAACAAATAAGGGCAAGGTTAACAAATTCGTGTTCTCAGTAATAGGTCGTACTGTTGACAGACATGCTGTCCTGACCTAAAAGTATATATGACTTCTGATAATTCTAAGGCTTTATCAGGACGAAGTAGGACGCCAACTTGTTTACTGATGCATTTACAAAGCCGCTGTTTAAGCCACGGGATCCAAGAATTAATGATAAATCCACTGAGATTAAGTGCTAGGCCTAGAAATGCTGGCAGGTGTCACTAAATAGACATATATGTAAAGTTTCAAAACACCAGTTATGTGGATTATTAGTGACACGGTCTAGAACTTTTAATAGACACATTTTCTTAGCTAATATTCTTAAAGACTGTTTGATGGTGGCGCCACTCGAGGGGGGGTCTTTTGGGTTTGGGGGCTTGAGCCCCCTTTTTTTGTCAAGTAATGTTTTGCTTTACCAGAGAGAACATAGAAAGCTATGAAAGGAGAAAAAAGGGGAAAAGAGTCTTTTGTTAAATCTTAATTTCAAAAGATGCAAAATCCTCTCTCATTGTCTATTGGAATAACCAAAAATATTGATTATTTCTCTACCCCCGGCCCCTCCCCCCTATTTTGAACATGGTAGCACCGCCCCTACCGTAGTACCTAAATAAATGCAATTGACTTAGAGCCATTTTAAGATAATCAGAATAGCAAGTCGATGCAAATTTTAAGGAGAATTTCTACACACTGTATTACTTACCTCGTGGTTTTCATGCCAACCGGTTCCAGCATGTTGTTCCAAAGGGCAATTGCTGCCATGGCGTGAGCTTTACTGGACATATGAAGGCAATCGGGAGCAAAATAACTCTTATCCAGTTCCCCATCTATTTCAGGAATGGATGTATCCCATAAAAATGGCTGAAGTACGACAGCAAAATCCTGCAGGTTGTCATACCTAAGAAAAAAATAAGTGTTACTCGTGATACCTCGTAGGATAGGACATGTTTCAAGTCAATATTCCCTAGCGGCTCCATAGCTGAATCCGTAAAGCAACACGTTGAAATAGGGTGGATTCTAATTTCGACGTCTGATATCCAATATTCTCCGTTACCTTGTAATTTTTCAAACAGGTTTGAGCCATATATTACTCAGTATTTAGACCCTACTAATGTTTATTTTATAAACACCGACTTTCAAGGAATTTGTGGATAAGAGTTGCACCTTGGTTCTTAATTCCAGGACACAGAAACAGTAAGGCATTTCAATACACTCATGTGGCCAGATATTATTCATGAAATAGTACTAATCATATACCTCTTGAAACTCTCTCCTGTACTACAAAACTGTTTAAAGTACAAAATGACACTTTAAGATAACTTGTGTCGGTTGCATAGCAGAGGAGTTTTTATGTCTATGAGGGAAAGAATGTGAACATCTCGCTGACTGGTCAGTTAGAAAATTTTAAATTACGTCATGGCAATAAAGTTAGGTATTTTACTCTTTACAAATATCATCGAGAAAAAAAGATTTGAAATATCAGTTTTGAAAGAACACTAGAGATATAGAAAATATGTCACCACTGGGGATCAAACCCGTGACCCACGCTACGCGGCGTGTGCTTTACCAACTGAGCTTGGACATCGACATCTAGCTTAACGCAACTATGAGACCAGCCATCCGGTCCGTCATCCTGTACAAAGCCCAATAAGAGTTAAAAGTATCATCGAGGAGAGACGATTTGAAATATCAGTTTTGAAATGTCAGTTCCTCACAAATTATTGCTTTCATTTGGAAGTATCAAATATGATTACGGGAGCTACGTCATGGCTGGTGTCACGCTAGCACTTTTTTACCGCCGGTAAGCATGGCTACTGTGAGCACGATGATATTGATAATGTGCCACAAATACACGGTTGGATCCAGCCTAGGGATGCATCAACCTTATCTTTCAAGTTATAGTTTAACAATACATTTATAAAGCATATAACAAGAATCTGATGTAACAGGTACTTCGGTTAACGTCATAGCATTTTGATGTCGATCGAATTTTTGCAAAGAGACCTCAAATCAAAGATGTGGCATTAGCAACGCGCGTAATGTTCGCGGCCAAAAGACATAGGGAGCTGTGAACTCATAACATGTAGGTAGTATAGTAGCGTAATATACTATAGTTCGTGGAACCTTGTATTATGGCAAAAATTGATTGTAAAAATAAATGAAATGAAAAAAATGAAATGAAACGGCATTCCAAGAGACAAGATATTTTCTCTGTGTGACCATCAATCCCAGTGCTTAGCTTGTAAATGTATGTGTCAATAATTATTTCAAAAGGAACAAGAGGGTTGTGTATTGCATTAGTAAGATAAAGTTAGTTGTGCATTCAGACCATGTTCATATCATGTCGGGAAGCTTTTTACAACGGTATAATAGTCTGTAAAATGTACGATACTAAACCGAAAACGCTCGTTAGGGTGCAACAGCCTTGGTTACGTGGTGGCAACCAAATGTTAATACAGTGCGAAAATGTCTATACACTTGGAAATGTCATGCGAGACATGTTAAACTTTTTAATCAATTAAATCAACTTAAATATGTTGGAGGGAATCCTTTTATAGCTGATAATTCTGTTAATATACTCTATTCCTCTAGTCGCCACATATTAAAGGATCTTCGATCTCCGGTGATGGCATGTTTTCTACTTCTTCGGCGTCTTTTCAACACTGATACTTTCATTTCTATGATAGCAAACATTTCCGTGGAGAGACTTAAACTGAGCCAGAGCCAGAGATGATGATGACTAAGTAAGACATTTCGGTAAAGATAGTGAGGCTTTTCTGCCGATGGATAGACCCTTAACTTCGCTCAATCTAAAGGGTGAGCGTTAATAGTTACGCGCTTGCGCATATAAATTTCACCATCCGCGTCTTATACGTCCTGCCCACATTATTCACAGTGGACGCAGTTACTAATACGAACAATCCTTAATACATGTTTACGTTCGGGTAATATATCTTACCTAGGTGAGTCCGCCAGTCTTCTTAATTCTTGTTGATATCGAAATGCTGCTCTCGAAACACGCATTCGGTAATACCCAAATGGTGACACGGCACAAGGGCATTCCCACCTGTAAAAGACACTGCAATATGGAGTCTTGAATTTATCAAATTTAGTTACATCAAATACTTGCACCAAGTTTACGAAAGAACGTGGCAACTTTTCCATGATGTAATCGAGTGCTTTTTCTATTCTTTCAATAAATTTCCTTGTTTGAAAGTCCGTGTTGAAGCAATACTGACAAAGGTCCATACTTCCAGTAAATATTGTAATTACTTTCCACTCCTCTTTGTAATTAAACTTTGCTTCTTTTAATTTAGACACTAATTCTTCTACTTGCTCAATCAATTCTTCAGATGAACCACCTAGGAAGAAAAGTATTAAAAGAAATTTACAATCAACAAAAGACCAAACAAGCTATACGCTGTAATATTTTAAGTATAAATAACAAGTCAGTTGTTGTCTTGATATAATAATACAATATTATAAAATTGTGTTTTAATTGTTAAACGGAAAACTAGGTGTCTCAGACAAGTTTGATTGTTTGATAGGAAATGATGGAGGGGTTTGATAGGACTGTTGAGTAGGAAATACATGTCTCAAGCAAGATTAAATTGTTAAATAAATCAGGTGTCTCAAGCAATTTTTGATTGTTGCGTCGGAAAAAGTGATCTCAAGCCCGTTTTGATAGTTGCATACAAAAAAGGTGTCTTAGGCATGTTTTTATTGTAGGATAAGAAGTAGTGATGCCTATCAAATTTCGATTGTTGAATAGGAATTAGGTGTCCCAAGCAAGTTTTAGTTGTTGAACAAAAATAGGTGTCCTAAGCGAGTTTTATAAAAAAGAGTGATCTCTATCAAATTTTGATTGTTGCATAAGAAAATAGTGATTTCAAGCAATTTTTAATGGTTGCGTAGGAAATAGTGATCTCAAGCAAGTTTGATAGTTGCATACAAAAGAATGTGTCCCAGGCATGTTTTTATAGTAAGATAGGAAGCAGTGATGCCAATAAAATTTCGATTCCTGGATAGGAATTAGGTGTCCCAAGCAATTTTTAATTGTTCAACAAAGATAGATGTCTTAAGCG
>JAAAKM020002077.1:0-13844 GCA_010016025.2 Alatinidae sp. Z8VKAUB7J3 | reverse complement strand
AATGGCGGCAAACCCATCACCCCCCCCCCCCCCCCACCCCCCATGTATGAGAACAGCCAAAAAGCTCATTTAAGGTAGGGTTAACTATTCTATATTATAAAAAAAACGTTTTGAGGATTACATGCACTAAATAACTTAAGAACAAGCCATTGTGGTTTTACTTTGTAATTGTATCTCCCGTTAATTGCCGAATTTGCTATTCATAGAGTAGATCGTTCTTAGTTAATGATTACTAAAAATGGCGGTACCTCTCTTGGCTACTGGGCATCTTAAATATTGTGATTAAGAGAAAAATGACATTAGAAGGGCGTTGTATTAAAAGTTGCCCTAGGCAAACAGCAAGTCAAAGGGGTGATGGGAGAGCCTTGAAGAAAACAGAAAGAAAACGCGTCGATAAAGGGTAAAGAGGAAGTATAAGGAGGATGAATGGAAATGTGTTATAGGCGGTATCATGGTCCCCTTAAACCGAGAGACGAGAACCTTTTCCATATAATCTTCCACAGCTTCATATCTAATCACCTAGGACAAATCATTTTGCCGATTGCCTTAACTGTACATCATAGAGGAAGAGATCAATAGGACATTAGCACTTCGAACTGTTGCTGCTGAGAATACCCAAAGAAAACAGAGATCAGGAAGATATTTAACATACTATAATGATGCTTTGAATTAATTTAAAAAGGAACATTTAGGTTTCCACCTTATCACGCCTAGGATACCATACTAGTCAACATAACAGCAGGTTTGAGAGCAGCGTAGTTAAAGTACATATTTACTTAAAGTGAGTGATCTTTTCACAATAACACTGAATCTGTGATTATTCTGAATATTTAATTGTATGTTAGGACAACATTATTTCCAGCAATAATAAAAATTGAAGGTAATCGTGCCTTTCCAAGCATCAATTCATGTATCTTGCATAGTAGGCCTGCCAACATATACCAGCAAATACCTGCTGAAAAATATCGATAAGGAGCCGTCGGAAAAACTCCAACTGGCAAATTCGTTCTATTGCTTCCTTATTGTAAGGAACAGCTTTATCAAATACATCTTTTTTAGTCAAATAACTCTCCTTTACTACACCGAAAACACTACTACGGATCGATGGAAAGTATATCAAACTAGGTACAACAGTATTTCGACTTCATTATTTTTACGGCATGGATTGGTAGAAAACTCAAAATTTTCATATCTCTAACCCTCTTACAGTCACTAATTGCACTCGAAACCGAAAAAGGTTTAGGGAAAAGATTTATAATGAAGTCGTAGAAAAACATTTTTTCGTACTACAACTTTGAAAAAGTACGTGAAGTTACAGATTGACAAACAGCTCCTTTGACAGAAGTAACCTTTTCGTTTGAAATTCTATATTGATCTAATTGAAATCATTTGGGCAATTTCTTGATTTCGGCACCTTAAGATTAGAAGAGTGAATATTGGGGGTCAGTGTGGTTGTATCTGCAGTGGCTTACTAAAAGAAAAAGCGGTCTCTTAACTAGTGAGAAATTCAAGTAACAGTATGTAAGTTTATAGCCCTATTTACAAAACTTTGCAGAGAAGTAGGATTCTTTGCTTAAATTCATACATATTGGTCTATAAATAATATATCAGGACACTGAAGTATATTTTTTCAGGTGAGGGGCTACAGCTGCTGCTTGATACACCTTGATGACTTGAGCTAAGACATTCCTTGCAAAATTTGAAGGAGACCTTCCTCTTGAAATACGAAACTGATTGATGAATTTATTAAGGGCTCTGAGCTTTGAAGAAGCAAGAATGATGAAAATCAAACAAGTTCTATACAAAATAATATTAAGAGTTAAATAAAGGCACTCTTTGCAAAATTCACGAAGTCCTTTTTCTTAAAATACTAAATTGGGTGATTGATTGATTTCGGGATATAAGCTTTTAAGAAACAAGAAAGTCAGAAAAGTTCTACTCAATCGACATTAAGGTAAAGCCAAAGCTTGAAGCATCATATCAAGCTACAAGGTCAATTCGTTACCAATAGTGTGTACTATGTGAGAAAGTTTCAACTGCTTCTGTTACCTTCACAACAAAAAACGTAGTACGAATTGGATTTGATTTCAGTGACGTAACAGAACTTCCTTCAAAGAAGAAAGAAAACAGTAGCTACTTAACTTCGCACAACCAGGCCTGTCCTGACTGTCATGAGGACAACAATCTTAGCCAGAATGAAAAGCAATACAGACCAATAGACAACAATATATTTCTCTTCCCGCACCCGTTCTTTACAAGAAGTATTACTGATGTAAACCTTTGAAAATTTTAGAATCATATGAAATGTTCCTCTGAAGATGCATTTATTTAGGTCTAATTGAGTATGTTATATCTCAGAATGCCACTTGTACCGACGATAACTGACTATTTCTGTCTAAACGATACTCTTATTCGGCAAAAGTATAAGATTTTTCTAATCTGACAGGCTATAGATAAAAATAGTACTATAGGTTTGTGGTCACTTATGTAAACAGTGAAGAAAAAAATGTAATTTCAAGAATAATTAGTAGAAAAATGACACGACTGAAACACTTTGATAAGTCTACCCTAAATGACGTGGCTTAGACATTGTATGCCAACAAAACGTGTTGAAGTCCCATGTACATTAGTAATTATGATAAGCGAGACAATACTTTAATGTCCTTTAATACATTGGATAATCTGAGACTATAGAGATAGCGGTAGGACCACTTACCTAAGTTGATGCTGAATTTGTACCATCTACTAGATATTCTCCCTTCATCTTTTAGAAGAACCTTGCACTTGTCGTTTTTCGTACACTTAAAAGTGTTTTTGTCTTGCAAAACAGAAGTGGATAAGCAAAATCCTGAAGCTTTGTTCTCAAGTATAAAAAATGAGTTGAAAACATCTTGGGAGAAAACTGTTCCAAGCATACACACTGATTGCACTACTATTTTCAACGTCATTTTAGAATGCCTTGAAAATTTATGTGCTAAGAAAGTATACGCTTCTGTTTTTGCCGGTAATATATCGACTTAAAGTATTTTGAAAGCAACCTCCTTAGGGCAGCCTTTCAGTGAAAAGAGTTGTGGTCGACCCATTTTTTCACTTGTATCAAATTCGGGCAGCAATTTCTTGAGTCACCTGATCATTGTTATTGATTCGCTATTCTTATCCACCCCTGATCAATGGTTCAAGGTGATACAATGACAATAGTGGGCATTCTTTGTTGCTAAATTTCAAACTGTGTTTAGCAATAAGCAAGTTTTGTTTGACGAACAAGAAGGTTGAGCTTCAATCATTCCTATTCTTATAACATTTGAATCAATGTTATATTCTGGCACTTGGGTACATTTTGTGTACTGATTAGCAAAACTAACTGACGTAAAAATGGTTAATAAAATTTGCAACAATAGTTTGTAAATAATTTATAAATTTAACAAACAGATACTAAACATTCCCCTTATAGCTTATTGATTTTCTACAATGCATATAGTGCATTTCACTATTCATGCGGTCAAAGTACTGAATAAGTACTGGTGTCATTTACAAATTATGTAGAAAGCTTATTACGAGAGTAGATTTGTCAACAAAACCACTTTAATTCTATTTCTTATGTATTTTATTTTATCATGCAAACGCCCCTTATTTGAAATAATGAAGAGAAACAAGTAACAACGGATTGTCTGCTTGCATAAAGAGCTTTTACTTTTATAGAACTGATTATGATGTTAAAGCCCCTACAAACATCACGAAGTTATTCAAACTCATTGACGAGGGAGGATATGAAGTGCAACTTAAAAATACTTTCTAATTTTCAATAGACAGATACATGGGCCCGATGGCAGCCCTTCCTTGGTCAAGTCAAATGGCGCCAAGAGGCCCGTCTCCAATTGAGTTGAGCTGGATGCCGACGTCCATCGGTGGATGAATGGGCCCTAATTTAGCGACTGGAGAAATAGAGCATGTCAACATCGAAGGTCACATAGCTGAGTTTGTAAGCACACGTCACGATAGCGTGGGTTACGGATTTGAGGCCAGTCGGTTACATATTTTCTATTCCTCTGACAACGTCTCTAAAATTGATAAATCGAATTAATAATTCTTCTTTACTGCAAAAAATTTTAATTTAGTAAACTTAGACAGGCTCCCTAACTATTTTGCCCTACTTCGGTGCACATTTCATAAATATTCTCAAGAAGGCACACCTAGACTTACACCTTGTAGCAGTCGCCTTTGATACAAAGTTATTGTTTGAAAAACCACAGAAGCTCATTTTATTGTGGTTTTTTGAATGGTATAAATCAGGCGCAAGCTTTATCAAATGAGCTTTTTCTAATACATTGTGTAGATGTGTTCCAAAGGGAGTCTCACGTGTGCAGCAGTCATCGGTTTACACAAAATTGCAGTTTAAAGGAGAATATTCAATTTCTATAATGTAGTCACTTTGTTCTCCACTATTATCTATCATCAGACATAAAAGGTACTTTTTAATTAGTAGGGAGCATTGATCGGCGGGGATACTTTTTTTATCCGCATGGATGCAGGGATTTTGATGAGGATTCAATAATTTTAATAATTAATATCATAATCTCTTCTATTGTTATTTACTTTAGATCAAGATCACAAAGATCTTTCTGACGATAGTACGTAATTACTGAATCAAGCTGGATGGGACTCATTGGGAAGCTTTAATCGAAGCTGATATCATTCAGTTCCGCAAGATAGGGCTAGTATTGCTCATGGCATACTCGATGTTAATCTTTGTAGAATGATCACTTCTGCTTTGTTCCTTGCAGAAATGTGTTCCTTATAAATTTCTTGTCAAATTGTGCAATTCATATGCCACGTTCACGAATAACTTGAATGATGAAAAGAAGATTTCTACGCTTGTTAATCTTTGTTTGATATGTTTTTCTGTGCTCGTTTATTCATGGCTCGGAATATGTGAGTATTGCAATTATACAGAGCAACGATTCCTTACAGGGCTATACTTTGTTAGTAAGAAGGAAATTTAGAGACCATTGCAGTAAAATGCAGTCAAAGAAAGAATCGGGGAGAAATCTCTAAAGGGTGAAAATTGCATTGCAAGACAGTTAATCAAGATCTTTCCAGTTTTTACAAAATCCGTTTCACTTTCCTTTCATTTACATTGGATTATTTAGCAGTAAAGAAACGTGAATGATTTCCATTGCTAACTTCAAAAGTCCACAGGTTGCGAAAGCCGATGCTTAACTGTAATTATTTAAAAGACTCCAACTAAAAGTACCGGTGCTGTATAGAACAGGGGTATGATTTATGGTAGTGTAAAAAGTGCATGTAAGTGATTGACTTTTATGCAATGCGATGCTTTTTTAGTGAAGTAGCTTACATGCAATACTATATCTTTTGAATAGTTGCTTCTCGTGTTTGATAAATACGGAAGGAAAAGAAACTTTTTCTAATTTGGAAAGGCATCGGATAGAAAATGTGTTAAGTCAAAGTAGACTAACCATATGACGGAACCTTTGAGCAGAACCATTTTTACAAAAAAAGTTATTAAAGATCTAAAAATATTCCATATTTTAACTTTAAGGTCAGTTATAACCGGAAACCTTCGTCAAGTCCTCTCCTGAATGTATACCAATAATGTCAACAATTATTTCAATTCATATTTCAAGGTGGTATTTTCTTATAGATCTGGAAGATCATCAATACTTTGTATAATTAGTTGTGCATTGACTCTATTCTTTTTAAATTTATCAATAATTAATCAGTGGTTTGAGTTACTTTTCAATGCAGTAAAAAGAAAATTTATAAATCTTTTTATGAAGGTGGATAGAACTGGGGAGTATATCAAAGAATTGGCTAGTTAAAATGGTGATTATACATTGTAACATTAGTTTTACAAGCATCATATCTATGTTAAGAAAATAACTTAAGATAGCGTTACTATGAATCACAAAGTTGGTTCTTTTGAACTCGAATATGGCTACAGCTCATGAAGTAATAATATTCTTCGATCTATGAGAGTGACAGAGCTGGCAAATGTTATGGCATTAAAAACTATTGTGTTACTACATCTACTTTTATCTTGATGGCAATGTAACAGTGACAAACATATAATCCAAACAGCCATGAGGTTTCTTTGAATTCCTTTCTCGACTCTGGACTGCATTACATATTATGTTTTCAACGATACACTTTAACAGGGCTAATGTACTATGAGATGCCATTTAATTGCTTGCAAGAGGTGAAGTAGGTAGAGAATAACAATAAAAAATGTATTGATCAACGGGTAGTTTTTCAATAAATTTCCACAAAAACACCGTAAAATCTGTCAATTCTGTAGTTAAGTAGAAAAAAACGAGCTAGTTTTCTGTTGCAATATAAGATCCTAGAGCGAATTGATAAAACTGAAGCCAAAAGAATTCAGGCAAAACGACCTCAAAAGAAGAACAAAGTAGAAACGGTTACTTGATATTTCCGACCTTTGCATTCAACGCCAAAGAAAAAACATTTATTCATTAAATTTTGCGTTTATGGCTAAAAAAACTATTTATAATACACATTTGAATTCAATACTATTCTCTATAAAATCTTTCTGATTTTCCTCAATATTGCTAAAGAGCCACCATTTTGTCCTCAATTATTTGATGGCGTGGGGCGGAAATCGAAAAGTTTCTACGTGCATAGAAGATATATCTAATGACATTATGCGGAAACATTGCGTATTGCTGCTTTAAAACTGCATTTTTTGCAAATGGTCATTGCAAAGTATTTAAACCTGATCGGAAATAAGAAATATAGGAACTGCATTAAGAAGCAGATAAAGCTTAAAAATCAACTAAAATTAACAAATGTTCTGCTCTTTTTAGAAACTCTTCTATAACCATAAGCCGATAAATTTTGTTTATTTAATAGAGACAACTTCAGAATTTTAACAACACACCGCTGATAGCGTCTTTGAGTCGTGCTGTGCCTTTGTTGATGAGAAAATGGAAATTGCCAATCTGACAGAAGCATAGGGTGGCAAGAGAGAATAAGTTGCAATGGACACTTTAAAGAGACACTAGAGTACCTTTTCATACATAAAGATTGCCCAATTTTAACAACAACCGGCTAATAACTTCTTCGAGTCGTGTTGTGGCCTGGTTAAAGAGAAACTTGAAATTGCCAATCAGAGACGAGCGTGAGGTGCAAAAGGAAAATGAGTTGCAACTGCCAATTTCAATACACACAATAAAGCAGTTTTATTATAAATAAAATTGCCTGATGAAGATTACATGAAGAATACGCTCTAAGTTCTTGTTGAAATACCAAATAAAAGTGTACACATCTTTGGTTATCGACCTCGTAAGAATTTCTGATAATGTTTTTGCATACTTCTTTGATGTTAGTATCGTTGCTTGAAGCCATTTGCTTAAAAGACGTTTAAAAGGCATTTTTTTATACTCTACAGCAGTTCCTTAGCATTTGTTTTTCTATTTTAAAAGCATCAATTAGGGTAGGATCACTACACTGCAGCTCTAAATTGATGGTCTTCCTGTTAGAATGCTGAACATGTGGTATTCAATACATAGCAAGCACAAAAAAGCAGCTTTCAGAATTAGGGTCAGCTATAAAAACTTGGTTTCTAGAAACTTCTTAAAAACCATTGATATACATAACAAATCGAATGTCCCCCAAGCAAATCTGCATGCGCATTTTTACTCATCGGGCCACAATAGCCATTTAAATTGGCAGTTCACGCTTATTGACTCAACTGAAAACGAGACGCAATTACACGAAAAGGAGTCATTTTTGAAATATCAAATACAAAAGTTTGCGCCACATGGTCCTCACGAGATTGATGTTACGAATACCTATAATTAAAATCACTTTCTTTCCAGCCTCTTGCGTTCACATATCAATCAAACAATGGGTGTGGTTTGAACTTCCAGGACTTTGATTTGTCATATCCTTTAGTCACACCCTAAGCAATGTAAGCAGCTTCCTAGGAATGGAGAGTCCTGGAGCTTCATACCATCCCCGGGGTTGATAGGCTTCAGATGAGGCTTTGAGTGGACAGACGGCTAGAATGAAAAGGCAAGCCACTGATTATTTACTCAAAACATTAACCAGTAACATCACTAGTAATTCGTCTCCAGATCCCTAAACGATCTGCTCAAATGCGCTTCTCCCTCTCAGCCAAACAAGTTTTAAAGTAGTCTTTTCTTTCACAAGTAAGTACGGTGGAATTTTTAGGGATTTTATTGTGCATAGACTTTTATACAAATTGGCAACGGTTCCTTCAACTGAACACGTAAAAAGGTTTTTAAACCAAAAGCTCATGAGCTAGCCTCTTGGCATTTTCTGGGTTTTTTTACATATATTTATGTAAAAATATGACTTACTTGACTTATTTGCGTAGGTACGGGTGATCCGTCCACCTTTTTGGTGGTCTTCCCTTGGGTTAGTGAAAGTTTTGTTTGTAGGCCTTGTAGACTAGGCATGCATCTGTCTTTCTGCATACGTGGCTAAACCACTTTAGGCGGTTTTCTTTAATAACTTCCAGGATTGTCTTGTGACAATTCCCGTGGCTGAACGAATGTTACCATGTCGTACTGTGTTGAGTATTGTAACACCTATCAAGGATCTTAAACACTTCATTTTGAATGCCAGCAGCTTGCTTTCTTCCTTTTTGACTAGGGTCCAGGTTTCGGAGGCATATATCGCGATTGGGAGAAACAAGCATTTGTAAAGCCGTGCTTTTAAGTTTAGTGAGATGTTTTTGTTGGACCAGATGTACTATCTTAGTCTTCCAAACGCAGATAGGGCAAGTACAATTCTTCTTTCTACATCACTGCTGCAGTTGGGAACTATGCTCCCTAGAAAGAGGAAGTCATCACCTTTTGCTTGTTGCTTTCCTTGAAGCTGGATGTTGTATTTTTATGTTTTGAGGACCGATACTCGCAAGCATTTTCCAAAGGGTATTTCTTCATATTGTGTCAAACACAGACTTAAAGTCAATGAAGTTGAAATGTATTTCAATGTTATGTTTTTTGCCTTTTCTATGATTTGGCGTACAATAAATATTGCATCTATGGTTCCTCTATTCAGGCGAAAAGCAAACTGATTATCTGCCGTAAAATCTTCGGTATGCTTGTTTAAGCCTTAAGGAGAAGGATGTGACTAAATACTTTTCCTGGTATCAAAAGGACTGAAATAGCTCTGTGGTTTGACGGATATAGTTAGTTTCCTTTTTCGTAAATCGGGTTCACAATCATTTTGCTTTAGTTCGCTTTAGGCCTAATGTTCCCTCTGTTACTCTGTTGGTTGATGTTTGAAATTTTTCGTGAAGCTCATCTATTTTTAGGTCGTCCTGCTGCATCAATGGCTCAAAAGCCCCTACAATGGTCACCTCAAAGTTTATGGCAAGCTATTTGTCATTAGTCAGCTTTCCTACATTAAAAGCCTTGCGTTTCGCTCTAGGTCTTTTTGGCAGGTTTTCTGGAAGTGCTACTTTTGCCATCACTAGTGAGTGGTCGGACCCAATATCTGCTGACTGGTATAAACGACTGTTTTTTATGAATCCTTTCTCATCTTGTTTGACGATGATGAAGACAATCTGGCGTTTAGCAGCACCATCTGGAGAGATCCATGTAAACCTTCTGTTTGGTTTGTGTTTGAATATTGTATTTGTTAGGACAAGGCTATTTATGCGCAAAACTGGAGAAGTCTAAACCTCTCTCGTTTGATTAACCAACGCTGTATTTTCAAGCAACCTCTGGCATTATGTCTGCAAAGTCTGTCCAGGTTTTTGCATTGAAGTCACCAAGGGTTGTGTTGGGACGGATTGCATCACTTTTTTGCTGGAGAACATTGTAGAAAAGATCGGCATCTTTATCAATGTACTTTGAATCTGGTTCATATACTTAAAAGATTACCACATTCCTACATTAGTGTCAAAAGTTGCGCTTATCATCCTTTCTGAGAATTGTTCATATCATTCCATAAAAGCCTGAGATTTCCTTTTCAATAATGATGGCGACTCTCTGTCTATGTTGGCCATCTTGTCTTGTTTAATGTATTATAACCAACCCGTCTTGTTCAAAGGCATCATGCAACTCAAAGGATATTCATATCAAACTTTTTCATGTTTTCAAGTAGTATGTTGGTATTTCCATTGTTGTTCAATGTTCAGACATTCCATGTAGCGATGTTTATAGGATTTTCTGGGATATTTTCATTTTCTGTACCAGGGGATTCTTAAAAAGTGTGTTCAATAGTACTTTACGAACAAATGACTTCTGAGAAGAAAAAAGTGAAGTGGGGGAAAAATGGTTCCTGAACGCTTTCCCAAAGGGGTGATCCACAACAAAACCAGGGGCCTGATACACAAAGACCTTGCTATTTTGCGAACTCGCAAGGCAATGTGAGGCTGTTAGCGAGGTTGTAGCGAGGTCTAACAATTTGCGAAGTGTCATATACACTAACGTTCTTGCTGCGGCATGGTTGGTTGCAAGGTCTAACTAAGCATTTGTTGACATTTTTGTATGCTGAGTCGTGCCCTCATTTAGCTCATTGTACTTTCTGGAAGATCTTCTCATTGAGTCGCTAGCAATCAGAGGAAGGTTATCACTTGTAAACTTTGTTATAATAGGCGATTTGTGTTCGAAGAAGATGTCAATTGAAGAGCACGAAGAGCAGTATTTTGATGGGTACTTATTGTCCCCCCCCCAATAAATTCTAATGCAAATACCCAAATATTAACCAAGGTAGACATTAATTGAAAAAACTACTAACTTCTATATTGCGCTTACGTTCTCTCTGAAATATTAAAAGTTGCTGATGGTTACTTTTGCCATTGAAGTAAAAGATGAGTAGCCCTGCCGAAAAATCAAAACAACTTCATCTACAAACTCTTCCTTTAAAATTTTTAATCTAGCATAGAACTACTATCATGAAATATCCCGAATCATGAAGCTATGCCGTGACAGTAAATTACAATCATTTCAGAATTATTTCTTTCAACAGTTTCATAGAACAACTTTGCTCCACTCTTCATAAGTTTACAAAACTCTCCCATTAACACCTCTGGTAGATTAACGATTATCTTCTCCAATTGAGGGCAGGGTTAGATCTCCAATCACATTGTATATTACCTTGTAAGATGCTTGAAGAAAGATCGAAATATAGCAGTCTTCACAAATTTGAAAATGACATTTACCTAGTTATATTAGTAATAGTCCTACATGCCCTCAGTGTCAAAAAAACAAATGGTTTCTTATGTTTGTCACTATTGCTCCCTTTGTTGTTTCACGAGATCGACTCGCCAAGATTACATAAACCGCCGTGAGAAATGTATTACAACAATAAATCTCGTCTAAATCATAGTATTAGTTTCGTATACAAGTATCCTTGATTGCTGGTGCAATATAACCTCCAAATTACTTCTTTTAAGATTCCATCTACGAATCTGCATAAATCCTCACGTTTTAACCCCTATTTGGAATGCTGTCGATTGTCTGATGTGTCATTGTAAAAAGTCAAGCTTACATCTCCAGTCACATCGAATATAATGTTGCTAGGTACTATATAAGACTCCAAAATATCATAGTCCTCTTGAAATATAAACCAAAGAATTTACTTAGCACTGCATCCTTCAGTGCTTACAATATTAATGGTTTTTATAGTTGCCACGATTGCTCCTTTGAACGTCTTATTTCATGACTTTCTCAAAAATTTCATAAACTGCCACGAGAAACGTCGAACAGAAGTAAATCTCATCAACATCATAGGATTTGTTCCACACAATGCTATCCTTGCTTACAGGTGTAGAACAAACTTTCTCTTTCATGGTCCTTTGAGTGCTTCGCAGCTTCAAGTGTCGAAGAAAGTAATTTGCGAGGTGCTAGCGAGACCTAACTGATTCTCGCTAAATCTGAAGGTTTTGCGAGACCGTTTGCGAGGTCGTAGCGAGTACTTAAATTAGCAAGTCTTTGTGAATAACGATATTTAGCTAGCGAGGGCTTAGCGAGACAGTTAGCGAGCTCGCAACGCTAGCGAGGCTTTTGTGCATAAGGCCCCAGGTAGAGAATTTCTACGGCAACATAAATTCAACCCCCTCATCAAAAAATTACCCCCACCTATATTGGCAACCCCCACACAAGAAATTTTCCCAACTCCCAACTACGGAGACAGTTTGGAAAAAGTCTCAACCCCCCCTAATGGTGGGGGGAGTGCACACTATGAACTAGTCATATTTACACTTAGTTTCGATATCTATTTTGATATCATGAGATGCATCAGGTCCAGACCCAGCTTCTACTACGATTACCAAATCCCAATTTATAACTTATCCAATTGCGGGTAAATTTAACAGCACCATCTACTCTTCTTTGGAATACTGTTCACCCTTTATCATCAGTTGTCGTGTCACATGGTATCTGTTCCAGTTTTTCATTGATAACCATAAGGTAGATGCCTGACTTCATTACTCCTATGAATTTGAGGGATGAGCAATCTGCAGCTCCTAATTTAAAAAATATTCAGTAGTAAAAATTTATCGTAACACCGATATTCCAATGACTTTATAAAATATATGATGGACCGTGGTACAGTAAGAGAATGCATTTTTAATAATCCTTAAAGGCCTCATAAAACAATAAAAACATTTTCAAAACTGAATAAAGATTCATAGCTTTTTCAAAGGTAGAAAATTTTTATGAATAATAGAATAAGAGTAGAGTTTATCCTCTAAAAATCTATAGAGACTTATGTAATGTAAAATTAGAAAAATTCTTAATTAATCTGAAATTTTTAAACAAGGCAAATAATAGTGTCACCTTGGGTCCTGCCATTTTTGTTCAATATTTTGGACTCTTTCATCACAGTCTCTCATTAACATAATATATAAACATAATTCTTTTTGTCAAAAAAGTTGAATTTACAAAATCTAAGACACTAAGAGACTTTAATCTGAGAAAAGATATAGAATGAGGGTCCCTCAGACAGACTTTGTAATGGGAAATAAAACGTTGTACACTTTAACAGCATCTTAGGAGAATGAAGGAACTGCCACGAGATAGAGTTGTGACTAAAAAGCATGCACATAGACATTTGAAACATTAAGAGAGATTGACAAAATCTGAGATAATGAGAGACTTTAATCACATAAAAATTTATTTTTACGCTATTGACGTATGCAAA
This sequence comes from Alatinidae sp. Z8VKAUB7J3, assembly GCA_010016025.2. NCBI lineage: Eukaryota > Metazoa > Cnidaria > Cubozoa > Carybdeida > Alatinidae > Alatinidae sp. Z8VKAUB7J3. The sequence continues at coordinate 689 of JAAAKM020002077.1, read as the reverse complement.
AAAGTAACACACCACAGAAAAATGGGTCCCACATAATCATCAACAGACCTTGTGAACGGCAGGAGAACTAAAGGAAAGCCACGCAATAGAGTTTTCCTAGAAGAACATGCACTTAAACAAACAAAAAGACGTTTAACAGAGCTTTTAACCCTACCTTACACGGGCTTGTTGGCTCTTCTCATACATGGGGGGGGGGGGCTAGTAGGCCCGCGGAATACTATAACTTTATATCGACCTATGCTATAACAAAGATATTTGGCAAGTTTATAGTTTAACTCTTTTTAAACAAATTGAAAAAAAATATTTTTAATTTGGTATGAATGACGTCATATAGGGCTATAAAATGTTGTGCAATATTCAAAAATTTCAAGAATTTTGTAACAAGGCCTTAAAATATACTTTTTTAAATTACATTTTGATTTTTAAGGGCTTTTTGTATCTCTAAAGTATTTTCACATGTTTACGTTGTATTTAGGCAAGATATTTTAGATTTTGAGGAAATTATTTTCTTAAATGTATGAGATTTAAAACGACCGAAACGGTTGCTCACTTATGGTCAACCAGCTTTTAATTATTTTGAGTATTATGACTATAAAATATCCTCCAAACATTAAAAATATAACTCGTAATTCACTGTTGGTACAATATTCATCTAAAGATGTGATTTTCTTATAATCATTTTGCATATA
>JAAAKM020002076.1:0-13844 GCA_010016025.2 Alatinidae sp. Z8VKAUB7J3 | reverse complement strand
GTCATAACTATAACAGACTCGTTAACATAATATATTTTAATATATAATACGCATGTGCGTCTTTTAACCACTCTCACTTTTTTTAAACATATATCTTGACACGATCTTATAACATGTCTACAATTAAAAAGCAATCCTATCATGAGAGATATAATCTATCCTCAAAAGTCAGACAGGTACATCTCTTACAAATTTATGAGATGTCAGGCAATAGTTTTCTAGTAGGTTCTAAAATCCCCCTGAGTATAGTACAGTTAAAGCAAGAGAACTTATAACCCACTTATGCTGATCATTGATAGGTTATGGACACCAGAAACACTATGCATATCCCTAGGGGATCTGTAGATCCAAGTTTGCTCTCCATTGATTTGGAAGATGTAAAGTAAATAAATTCAACGTTAACCGAAGATTTTTCTGCTTTAAAAAAAGTCTATTTATTACTACTATATGAATTACCAAACAGGCCAAGCTCATGTACGGTAGTATTAAGGTAGCTTCACACCGAAGTGTCACGTCACAAGTATTATGCCAAGTATCATGTGTAGATATAATAAAAAAAGTAACATGTATTCTGGTTTTCCAAGAGGAAACGGGTTTTGATTCTTTGCTGAAGTTTCTGCTAGTAATATTACTATGTTATGAACATACCTTGTTGATAGACTTCGACCTCGCAAAGTGTAAGGATTTTTGTTCCTGACAGCTTCACGTAGATATATCTTCCTAGGATTGCCTTATGGCATTTCACGATGATTCTCGTTGCCGAACCAACAGATTGCGATGGAGCACAACTAGTTTAAGGTACAAAGATGGTACAACAATTAGCATTTGAAGTGAGTAGTATACATCACCACGAAAGAAAGAGCACGGACAATTTGGGACGCACAGTTTCAATGGAAGAGAGAGTGTAACATTTTAAAACTCGCGATTAAAACATTATTTTTTAGAAAATTGTTTTACGTTTTGAGAGGTTTAAGTTTATTGTTGACATGCAAATATTTAAAATTTTATTATTATTCTTGTTACCATACTTTTACAGGGGTGATACCGCCTAGTAAAGAGCGGGCCTCGGAGTTGAGCAAAGGTTTATTTTTTTAATTTTTGCAATTGGCAGAGGAGGTCTCGTACCATTTAACAATAAAAGATGACACAGGATTCTCTTTTCCTTATATCTTTATTCTTTCAATACTTCCCTTTGCTCTCTTTGCCTCAGAATAACTGATTTTTCCAAAAAAGTTGAAGGGCTTAGAGTGCCACAAAGTTCCCTTCTGGCTCCGCTTATGTTTTCTCAATAAAACTTATATTTCAACACTTTTACAGGCAACTTGTATTTCAAATGATCATAAACGTAGAAAATGGGAATAAGTGATGTCGGTGGCTACAAGATGCGTAATGTATATTTTAGAAATATAAAACACTTGTAACATATAACAATATTATTTTATATTTATTATAGATTTGGAGTATATGAACCTAGAAAGCAACAGGTAATTTCAGAAGCATCTCGGTTTATACCTTGATATCAACTTTCAATCTTATCTTCTCATTACCAAGTTTATTCTGAATTAAAATAGAGAATTTCGGTATTCCTTTTGTAATTGTTTTAATGCACTTACGTATCACCATCTACCACTCACCTTCACAGTAATTTTCGTCTCTTTCTTTTGCAAATTATTATCATCAGATCCAATTTGTATCACTTGGTAATTCCATTTTAGGGGCGTTGTTTCCGTGTGATTGTTAAGTTTTTTCCTTAGATGGTGTAAGATAGCATCGAAATCTAAGACCCATATGTAACCGAGATTTCTTTCCAATTGGAAAATTAGTATTGAAAACTAACTATAAGTTATTTAACGTTTTTATAAACCAAGTAAGAATATTTCCTACTGTTTACTAATTCAAGATGAATGACGTGATCTTCAGTGACGCCAATCGAAACATATGTCATCCCAAATTTCTATGCCTCAGTGGTAAGGGACCATGGTGTAATGGTAGCACGTTGCAACACTGAAGGACGTGGTCCGATTCCTCGTGGTCCTACGTTTTCACTATTGAGCTTTTCATTCTATATCATCATCCATACACGTCAGATAATTTCGCCAGCTATGTAAATTTCCTGCTTATATGAGCTGTTACTCACTTACTGTACTTTTGGTAAGTTATCCCTACAATACGCGAAACAGATGCCGCCAAGCGACACGATCCTCCATGTGGTTTTTCAGCTACCCGAAGGTGTGGAAAATGAGATATTTTAGGAGGGTATTCACAAATGTATTTGCTGGATGCACCCCTACCTGCTGACAAATGACTTGGGGCCACTTAAAATAAATAATAAATCGTATATTACTTACACTACTGTATTGTTCACTTCTTTCCCAACGGAGACGGTAAATTTGTTAAGTCGATGTGAACAACCGTCGGACCTGTTGGTAACCACAACCACGGTAACGAAGGCTTCGAAACCAAGATCCACCATCCACCAAGGATTGAATGTTTTCTGTGTGTGACTACAAGAAAAACCTGACATTTTGGCGTTGTTATTACCATCGCCTGCCTTCGCTGCCGTAAATTGACCCCAGGTATTTGAGTGATAAGCAATTTTTCGGTAGGCCAGGTTTCCTAAACATATCAAAACACTGCAATTAGTAAATATGTGACTAATAAAAACATACAACTTTTACTTTTAATAAGTACGTCTTGATTTTTCTAGGAACATGTACAAAACCAAAGCATAAAATGTTCTAACATATTTTAAGAAGCGTTTTTGAAAAGTATTTATAAAAGGTTTCAAAAGCTCTTAAAACTTTTTAAAAGGCTTCAGAGATCTTAGATGTTAAAATGGCCTTAAAAACTCTTGTACATTTCAAAAAGACTCTAAATGCTCTTAAATACTTTTTGAGAAGGCTTCAAAAGACGCTTAAAAGTTATAAAAACCTTTCAAAAGCTTTTTTATTGGACGAAATAGTGAAAACATTATATACTTAAAGGCTGTCTTTGTTTTGCACTCTTCAGGGTCCAATCATTCTGAAACAAAACGTGTGACAGGGTTTACCCAACTGTATTTTGAAAGTGCCAATTAGAATTTAGACTGACTGAATGGTTGTTGTTTTCTGGACCAATCAGTGTCAAGTATAACTAAGTTAATTGAATAGACTGACTCCAAAACAGCCAATTACAGACCTGGCCTTTCCTATGATAAGGAAGCAATCGTCCGTGTACAATTTGGCACACCCTGGGTTCTCGGCAAGTGCTGCCCTATGTTTGAGTCACATTGCTTGACAGTGTTTTTGGTCTTTGAAACCCGAGGTGATTGTTTCCTTTTAGGGGTTGATTTTTGGCGAATAAACGATGGCATGTGCTGCTTAATTCGGTGAACTAACGTCAAAGTCGTGCGGCCAACCAAAAGCAAGAAAACCTAAGCTATCCAGCCCCCCAAATTCGTTTTCTTATTAGACGTATTCTATTAATTTAGTTGTAGTTGACACTGATTGGTCTAAAAAACACAAGCCAGCCAGGCAGTCCAAATTCTGATTGGCTCTTCTAAAAAGACAGTTGGGCATACTTTTTCACACGTTTCATTTTGATCATTCTGACGATTGTACTCTGATTTACGAAGGGTGACCGGAAGGGGGAAGGACTAGGGCGACGTAGCAGAGAATTGCGAGAGTAGAAATGTAACTAGCCGTATGGTGCACATGGATGGATGCAAGGGAATCAGATGTAGTAAGAATGGGGAGAAGAGGTTCTGATAAGACCCTATGTACCAGTATGCACCGGGCAGATAGTAAGTAAGTACGGAGAAAATATGCCTTACAAGAACCTCCTTTAGCAAGGATTCCATTACATCAACAATTGAAAAGTATTTTCGAGAGTACTTTGGGATGCTTTTGGATTTGATGGATAGGTTTGCTGCAATGCGCTTCTTGGAAACATGCACCTATAAAGAAATACTCAAACATTCGAGCGAATGGGCTTAACTGTGATGTAAACAGATCCTGTTCGTGTCATCGTGCTGAGAGAATGACTTAACATAATCATATATCTAAGTTTTGAAAAGAACACTAGAGAAAAAGAAAGTATGTCACCACCGGTGATCGAACTCGTGACCCACGCTTTCGTGGAGTGCACCCTACCAACTGAACTAGGTGACCTCCGATGTTAAAATCCTTTTTTTTCTCTGGTCGCCACATTACCTCCCAATCATCCACCGGTGGACATCGACATCCAGCTCAACGCAATTGGAGACCACGGGTTCGATCCCCGGTGGTGACATATTTTCTATTTCTCTAGTGTTCTTTTCAAAACTAACATTTTAAATCCTCTCTTCTCGATGATTATCATATTAATCTATTAAATCAAATGCAGAAAAGAAGTGGAATGACTTTAGAATCAATTAGGGTTTTTGCCTTAGCAAGCTACGTACCTCGACATTTGTAAGATAGGCCGGTATGAACATCCTCACAGTATCCAGGAGCACACGGATTTATTGGAAAGCTTTGACACAGCCGACCAACCTTCAAAATTGAAATAATGTTTACTTGTACAATTTTGAAAGAGATAAAGTATACAAATTGGTAATGTCGCCAGATCATATGTACCTATATTTTTACGAATTAAGCACTGGTTTGTGATTTGTATCTTTCCTCTTGGTAAACATTAATTCCAGGTTTTTGAATCTCCATATTTTCAAATTTGCAATGTGAAATTAGCATGGTAGGCCATTTGGTATACCACTTTGGTTGCCATCTTATAGCTTACAAAAATTAAACTAGCCCTTTTCTTTGGATGGGCTTTATTGTTTGTTAAAGAACCTGAAATACTATTGGCAATATTTAAGGGAGGTGAAGAGAATTTGCGATTTCTTTTGATGCTTTAGAAGCTCCAACGCCTCGCTAATCAACCGGTAACACAAGGACGTAACGGCTGCATGAAAAGGGGCATCAAAGGTACACGTTTCAACTTCCTATTACTTTTTAAGATATAACGATGTTTGCTTTGCGGGAGGGGTTCCGAATAGGTAGTGCTTTTTGTAACTATTAAACATATTTCTTCAGGCACTGTACAAATGTGTCCCAAAATAGAGTTTGCCGAAATCGTTAACATTTTCGCAGTTCATCGCCATTAAGATGTATACATTATTTTGCTCCTTCATAGTCCTTCCTTCCTCAAGTCACATGATGCAGAGAGGCTGGTCTCCAATTGCGTTGAGGTGGATGATTGGGAGCTAATGTAGCGACTAGAGAAATAGAGTATGCTAACATCGGAGGTCGCGTAGCTCAGTTGGTCGAACGCACGCCGCGAAAGCGTAAGTCACCGGATCGTTCCCCGGTGGTGACATATTTTCTATTTTTTGAGTGTGCTTCTGAAAACCTATCTTTTGTTTCCGTTTAAATACATATTACCAGTGTTACTCTTCCTCACAGATACCAGCTGCGACTATCATATCAGTCCGAATCACAGCCGGCAATCAACTTAAGCTTTATCCAAGTAGAGCGTCTGTTACGTGAGTAGTCATGAGGACAAAATTCTGTGGTTTGTTCTTTCCAAGACTTGAAAATGTTCATCACAGCACATGACTACGTTGAGGATAACAAATACTTTACCCTTTGGGTATATCCCTTTTACGTAAGACTTTGTTATCCCTGTTATATTAATGAACTCTAGTGCACTTCAACCATCATAGTTAAATTTTTATATTGTTTTCTTCAATGAGCTGATTGGCTGCAAAATATAAGATTGACTAAGTTTACAATGGCACAGGAAAAGAAGACAGCTATCAGACCTGCGGCCAGCTTTTTCTTTCAACCCCCTTTACTAAGGCTTATTAAGAGAACATTTATATATCGTGATGATAGAAAACGATTAGACCCCGAGTTAACTAGTTTTCAACAAGTGAAGACATCTGTAAGGAATTAACCTTTTAGTTACAGAACGTATGTCCCTTCTGCACAAACGAATTCTGCTTGCCTGATGCTATACCGACTGATTTTTGTAAACAAAACATACTGTCCATTAATCAAGAGTCTGTTCCTTAAAGGACAACGATGACAACTACCCTTGCAAATATTGGAGATATTTAGACTGTGTATTGGAGCACTTAAAATGAATTTCAACTCTATGTAAACTTTGCATAATACTACACAGATATAGTTTAAATATTAGACACAGTTTAGGACCTCTGATATTCAACTGGAGAAAATATCTAGGCAATGTTTGCAGTTAAATTTTAAACATTATACCAAAATACGCTAGAAAACTGGTTTTGATAAATTTGGGTAATCTGGCATTATTTCAAACATTATCATTATGGCTGAAATAAACGCCCTTGGTGTTTATCAAATTCTTTGCAAAAATGGAGGGGTATTTATTCAAGGAAGGGGACTGTGTTTAAAGGAGGGAGGCAATAAAAAGAGTTAATAAACTTTCAACATTTTATTGCCGATTATATTTTCATAGAAGTTCGTAAACAAATCGTCCTTTAAATTTCCTTGCCTTAAATTTTCTTTTGTACGTTCTTGAAAACTGAAGGAAATACTTGAACCCATGTGATATTCAAATAATAAATTTTAATTTTATAATTTAATAATTTTATGTGTAGGAGGAGACGTCTTCTTGGGAAGAAGTTAAATACAACAAGGTTTCTCAACGTCGGATAGTGCATCTTCCCTGAGCTATCAAAATTTCTAAATATCTGGGATTGTGTGAATTTGTTGTCGTTGCTTTTCATCAATATCAAACAAGTACACAATAGAATAAACAATCAATAAAGGCTCCTAACATATTTACTAGGTATCAGACGGAAAGATGAGCAAAGTGGAAGAAAAAAAGACACTATCCATTGGTTCTTTTGTCTGGTTTTGAAATCTTGACGCAGTAAAAAGAATGGCACACGCTATTAGCTGTTGGATCCCCCTATCTGCACCCTGGATCGCACTAGTACCACTCGTCTCAATTTAACCCTCTTTCAAATCTCAGATAGCCTGTAAGGACATCCCCGGACCATTGTTGAGAAGCACTGAGGCATTTTGTGAAACACACTTTATTTGTATCCGTTCGTGAAACACATCCATTTTGACAATTCAACTATTACCCTGAAATGTGGCAAGAGATACCACAATAACATAAAAGTTTGCTGGACTTCATTATCAAATACGTACATTTTAAAATAACACTATGAACAATGATTAGGTATACAGAAAATAACGGAGATTTGCAATTAAATCATAAATCAATTTTTCCTTAATATTGCTCTCTTTTATGATTTGATTATATAAGCCTTTCTGCTCAAATTATGTCCATACATATTAAAATATAAGTCTTGTTTTCAATTAAAAAGCATATACATGACTATAAGATATCAGAATCAGAGGGAGCTTTGGTTTCTGAAGGGTAGTAGTAGTAGTAGTTTCGTTTGATTTTCACATATTCACGCTGGACGCCTGAAACCATCTCTTAAAGGCGGCGTCATTCTTCAAAACGGAGAAACCATTACGTTCATGGGTAATGGGCACTGTGGCACCATGCGATCCGTGCTCTGTTCCTCCCGACCACAATTGGAGAAGGGATTATTTCCAACCTGTGATGAGTGGCAACTGTGCTAACATGACCAGAGATCACCCTCTTTGCACATGACCACTGCTGTCTATCAGTTTCAGCATCCAGGTAATTGGGCTGTTGGATCCAGAATCAAGTCTCCTCTGCTGGGAGTAGCGGAGTTCCACATAGAGATCCAGTGAGTGCTCTCATCTGAATTTGGGTTGTTTTCGAAGTAGAAGGGTTTTCTTGAAATAAGGCGGGTTGTTGCTGGATCATGGACGATTACTTTTTTTCAGGGTGTTCTAGCTACTAGCTTCCTGAATTGTCTCTAAGTGGCCAACTCTCTGCGAATGCTAGGAAGAACAATGGTGCACACTATGGGCAGCCAGGCTTACGAAGTCGACTTTAGGGTCTAAAGTAATTGTTTAGAAGCTACTATATGCAGTAAATCTGTAAAAAACGGGGGATCTTGATGTATCGTTTATGAAGAAAAAAAGGCTACATAAGAGCTGTAATAAGAGCAATGCAAAGGGTTCGAAAACTGCATCTATTACAAACGATATTAATATGTGTACTCACCTTGCATAGGTTACCTATCGTGTCAAAATACTTGACACCTTCCTCTTTCAACAGCGTAAAGTTGTAGTGTCTCCTGTCTTGATTAAATAGCAAGCACCAGTACACTTTAGTTGTTGTTGGAATTAGGTTAACAGACTTGCATCTGAGATTCGCAAAACATTCCCTTAGGCAGCTAAAAGTGTTTGAAGTGACACTTTTATCCAGTATTTGTACATCTACAACTCGAAGTCCGGAACTGATCTCGTAAAAAGTTGTTCTCTTTAAACGTGTTCCCCAGGAAGGAATATTACTGTAAAAGCAAACTGTCGATACAAATGATTCTCCAAGCAAGAATAGAAAGAGAGCGTCCATCACGATGCTGGAGACAAACTGTTGACACTTTCTACACAGCTAATCCCTTACTTGGTAAAAGGAATTTCTATACCACTTGGAAGATAAGCCTTTTTCTAATTGTGAGTTGTCTCATCCATTAAAACTTCTTTCTGCGTGAGTATTCACTCGTCTCTTGGATAACAATATCCCATATCTTTGTTTTTTAACAGACGGTTTTTCTATGATGAATTTGCTACAGCTTTTGCTAATACTCCATTGATTCCATTGATAGTTTCTGATAACTGGTGCTCTTCCAGCTTGTCATAATACACACATTAAAGCTACTATGGTCTTGTCTACATCTATACTCATCATCGTATCATATCTCGAGATCTCTAAGTTAATAAAAGGGGTTTGAGTTTGCAATCTTACAGGTCCTGTTCATAGCAACTCAACCCCAAAGCGAAGTCTTCATAAATGTAGTTGAACGGTTTGTTTTGGTTAGGAAAGCCGCACGCTGTGTTTTACTTGATTTATTCGATTTTTCTGGCAAAGGGATAGAGGTAAAAATCTTTGTTGAGTTATTGCAGCCACACATTTTGGAAGGTTGGTCACTCTCTTTTTTCTAGTGCAATATCAAACGAGCTTGCACTTATAGCAAGTAAACTATGAAGAGAATATGAACGCTACACAAAATACTACGCCAAAAAAATTCAACTTGACTATCATTGTCACCAAAACATCTTAAACTCTTTAGCTTACCAGATTCTTTAGCGTCTTTGCACATGCCAACACTCTTTTGCATTGCTCTTAAGAATATACACTTCATACGAACATAACAAAAAATATGTAAGCTACATAATATCTGCAACACTTTAAATTAGCATGAAGTATTTAAAAGTAGTTTTTATTATTTACAAATTTAATAACTGTACGTTTATATATCGCTGAAATGAAATAAACACACGCCCACACACACATAAACACACACATATATCCAAATCCAGACTCCAGGGGTGATTTCCTAACTTCTGATGGTAAATTCTTTTGGCTTAAAGTTCCACGATCCATGGCACCGCCTGCATCACATCGGGGGCACCATGTTAAACAGCGCTTATTTAACGTGGTGTGCATTTATCAAGCAACTCCACTAGAAAGGTAACACCAAGGGCTTTGTATTTCTGGGTTACAATCAATGTTTGTATAATATTGACTTACAGCATCATCGTCTTACAAGTGATCTAAAGCACTACACCACGAGTACTGATCAGCTCTTGTTTTCTCATTCAAATATAAAAAAGCACAGCGCAACAGAGGAAGTATCCATCACATCATGAAGATGATTGACCAGACCCGGCTCCACTTGTTCATACGTGCCTCTGAATACCTATAATCGAGGGCTTTAATTTATCTAAACAAATGTCGAACGCCGTTAACCGCCGAATTTGCAAACAGCACCTTTTGAAAGGTATATACCATAGCACTGTGCTTCTCTGAGAAGGGTGGCAGAAACCAAGTAAAAGCTGAAATAAATACCCTTATCCTTCAGCATGTGTTCTGAGCCACTTACGCAATTACTTAACATCTTGGAGGAAAACTTTCATTCCTTTTTTCCATGGTTGTAGGTGATTACTGTGAATGCATAGAAATATTTTTGGGGCTTTTAGAAACTACGATTCTAGGCAAGTCGTTGCCACCACGTAACCAAGGCCGTTATGGCTTCAGGAATAGTCGTGCATGGAGGACTTAAGCGTGACGTCACAATTTAGTGAAAGTTGAGAATTTTACAATATTTCTGCACTTACGGCAATCTTCCCCTGGACCGAAAAAAATAGTCAAAATTTCAAAGGAATATCTTGACTAAACATTTAGGTACGGCCTCTTATAGTTTGAATTGATTATATCAAAACTTTTTATAAGAACCCAGTTCATAATGTTATGAACTGAGCAAAATTTACAGTGCTCCGTTTCAGAATTTTTGTAGATTTAAAATTTCATTACTAGAACAAGTGTTGAATGTGGTATTTTGTCTAAGTGTGTTAAATGGTTGGGTTACCACTTGTGATGCAAAGAAAATTATGTTTTGTTCAACAAAAGATCTTTATAACTTCATCATTTTTTGTTATCTTATGTTGAGCTGCAAATAGAGTAAAAAAAAGGGAGAAAATACTTATGATTTGCAAAGAAGACCAGGATATAAAACCAAAACTTTACCCCCTATGTAAGCTCTAATCATTATCACCCTGATTTCTCACACTGTCAGTTTGTATGTTGCGAGCGCTCTTCGATGTGTATTGGCCACTTTCGGAAGCGTTGATTTACATCAATATGTAGTTCATCTTGATCATATCAGCAGTTTTCGTTTTATCTGTAAATCGATGCCAGTTTACCGCTCCTTTAACGCGCTAGTTAGATGGTGCCAATGTAATAAAACTGTTGCAGCCCACAGGGCTCAATGATATTGACAATAATGATAATGAAACTGTATATTGATCAATAAACTACAGTGAAGCAATAACTCGGTACTCGATTTCGCTACATCTCGTTTTGAAAGAGAGGAATCACAGGAAAAGTGTACTGGGCAGCCCAGCACGAAGCCGTTGTACGATGCCTTAAATGTATCGAACGCGTTTGGTACCACTACCTTTACCAGCAAAGAAACTTTGTTACCAAATGTATACCCGGATAACCTGTGTATCGTTTAACAGAAAGGCCAATCTGGTATTAAAAGCTATCCACTATAAAAAGTTATTTGTTACCGTGTTGCCGTGGCCATCAACTTCTAAAGTGGCCTCTTCGTAGAAGTCATGTGGAAGCCTTTGTCAAAGAGTATACCAAGGATTTCTAAATTAGTGTTTTCAACCACATGTATCATAATAATACTCGGTGAAAGAAATTCCAATTAAAATCCCTTGCCAGTCAAAAATCCCTGATGTCGTATAGAGTCTGAAGACACATTTTTATCCATGACAATAATCTTTGTACTGGTAATTGTTAACATCAAATGAGCACCTTACATAAGAGACTAATATGGTAGTTAAATACCTAATTAGCAAACGTTACGACAAACAATTTGAAACTGTTTGTCAGGAGGTGGTAAGATCTAATTATTCTTATAAATTTCCCCCAACGAGTTTGTGTTTTTTTGAATAAAATCGAGGCTTTAAAACAGGAATCATTGGGCGCTGATCCGATTCTGTGCATTCATAGTAGTGCTGATTGTCAAACTAGTTGTGCACGAGCCCAAGAATCTGTAAAACCTGAAAAAGATGCCGTCTGTAGAGGCAATAAAGTATGTCTGTTAAAAAAGGATGCTATTCCGTGGACAAAGATAAACTTGTTTCCGTACCTATACACAAGTAGTAACTGTTATGGTATATATTACATGTATTGGGAAGACATAATTACTGATAAACAAATGTCCATTTGGTGTCTAGAGTTAGTAAAGGTGAGTAAACTTGGTGCATGTAGTCATATATGGTGGGGATTTAAAGAAACTCTGCCATAACTAAAGCAAATAGAAAATGAGTGTTGACGTTAACCTTGGTTGCTTTTTTATTAACGGGATTGATTTGGTGCTCTAACTAATATCCTTAATTTGACATTGTAATCAAGATCCGCGCACTTCCTGTGAATTCGGGGATCACGCAATGAACAATTTCATCCAACACAGGCTAATATTTCGACAAGATATCAACGATGTCACTGGAAAATTCAGATTTATGCAAAGAAGCGTTTAAATGCACTTCCAAAGTGCTGTTTCAAAATAAGGACTAACAATGTGCTCAACGCTGAGCTTGTTTTGATCATTTTATGAAACATAACTATGTCAAACAGGCCTGGTCAAAATTGTTGATAAAAGTTGGTGGAAATTTGCTAAATCAGGGAAAAGCGACATGAAAAGTACTCCATAGGCTACACTACAATTATTGTTAAGACTTCGTATGTTACCCTTTCTCTGAGGTATTATGAGACTCGCGTATGCCTTGTAGGCTTCTCAAAATCATCGTTTTTAGAAATAAGCAGATGGGTACCGCCAGAGAAACGAAATTTTAAACAGATTTTGGGCGAAAATGTTTGTTCTAGTATACGTGCCCACGTATTTCAAATATGTATAAAGTGCCAACATACCAAACTTTAGTTAAGCGTTGTAAGTATTGACCGCTAAGATATTAAAACAATAGGATTATCATAAAAAACCCTGCTAGAAGGACATGAATCTTCAGGTAAATTAGTTCCGTATGAAGTTTCTATACATTTCTGTTTCCACGAGCAAGAAACCAGGAACTAAAACTTCACTAATATAATTTATATCTAAAGCACTTACATTTGACAGGTTGGCATTTTTAATTCAGTGTTCATTAGAATTATTTGCAGTAAGAAGTAAATTTAACCAAGGAAGGAACGAAAACGGATAGAGACTGACTTTAATATTACAAGTATACTTGACATATAACAGGTAATTATTTTACATAAAAACTTTCTTTTCTCTGTGTTATGTACCAATGCTTTCAGAGTCCTTTCTAGAGGATTTTGCTATTAACACTTAATTCACTCAGTAAGATTGTAGATTGTATCAGACGTACCCTTCGTGCTTCGAATGATGTACCTTAGACTTTGCCGACACGGGTACCGATCCAAACTGTTTTGGACCCAAATGGATCCGATCCCGTGTAAACACCCGAGAAAGGGATCAGACCAATAAAATAAGATGAGGTTTTAATTAGCAAGCACGGTGGTTGGTTCTTTGTTAATGCCGCAGCAACACGGATAGTTGAAATATGAATTACAAGATAGTATGACTAACTTACCAACACAAAAATGTAAGTGAATAGCAATTACGTCAAATTTACCTCCTCGCGGTAGTTTTGTCGTCTCAATTTCGATCCGTACCAGTATGGATACAAACCCATGTGTTCACATGGTATCTTCTCAGGAACGAATACAAACTTGTCTTTTTTCGTAAGCCTTCGTTTGCTGGTATGGATAGTAGATCCAAAGGAGCCTGGTTCCGCTAGTTCTTGTGTAAACGAAAGGCCTATCATTACCAGTTATAGTAACATGCATTTGGATTCGTAACCGTGTAAACAGTGCTAAGAAACCTTCCTTCTCGTAAGACTAAACCATTTCGACGAACTGAGGATTATTTACTATACCACCGATTATCTTATATCTATTATAAGCGTTGTAATTTATAAGAAACAGATCTCTTAAATAGATGGTTTATAGTCATGAGTTTTAGGTAGTAATAAATGAGTTATGAGTTACAACCAATGTAGTGCCTTCTTTTGCCATTCAACTTAACTATCATAGTCAACATAACATCTTAAAGTGTACCTCCAATGGTCAGAAATTTTTTGATATTTTGTTCGTTTTCTCTTGAGGAATCGAACTGTTACTTTGGTTTTCGCCGTACGCGC
>JAAAKM020002074.1:0-11340 GCA_010016025.2 Alatinidae sp. Z8VKAUB7J3 | reverse complement strand
AGACGGTGCTTGTCAGATAACGGCACAGGTGGGAACCATGGATTTTAAAAAAAAAATGTTAATGTTTATGCTCAGCAGCACAGGCTAATCTATAAAACAGTGCGTTCTTTATAAGAGCAGACCATCACTTTGCTTGGGCGCTGCATTTTGAACATGGTAATCCGCTCATGGGTGGAGCTGAAAATTTTTAGTTTCACACTGCGGGGCTCAAAATGTTACCTTAGCGGTGCGGCGCTTGTTCGTGGACGGCTCTTATCCCAGGAAAGCCCTAAATCGAGTAAATAAGTTATTTTAAGTAGTAATACACGACCATAACTCAATCACTGAACCAAATATTACTAAGACTGGAAACCAATATTACAATATAATCAATCTACAAAGTTAATACCTGGAATTTGAAACACCGAAAGTGATATTACTTGTCTCGAGAGGAACACGTACGATTAAATATAGATAATGGTGTTATTCCACTTTGAAGTTAAGTAATCGGTTTATAGGTTTCTTTCGACATCTCAGTACTATACAAAATACAAAAATATACCTTCTAATTGTAGAACATGATGCAAAATATAACAAACTGACAACAACTGAATAGTAAAATTGAAAGATTCCGAAAATGCTCACCCAAAACCGTAAAAAATCACGCGGGACTGGGATTATAAAACGAATAAATAAAGAAGACCAACGAGAAAGAAAGTTTATGATGTGTAAAAGACGGAATATCACATCGAGAGTTGTAACGACGACTACTTTATTTCCTAAGAATGACAAATAACTGGTGTTGCGCTGTGCGTACAGCTCAAAATGGTCCGTGCTTCGTAAAGCATTTGAAGCTCTCAACAGTTAGTGATACGCTGTTTTACCTTCTTTGAGCAATATCTCTGCTTAAGTACTTCCAAGTACGATGTAAATTTGCACGTAAGCGAGTCCGCACTTTTTTCGTTGCATAAACTTACATTCTGGTTCTCGTTCCATACTTTATTCACAGTTTAACTGTGAATAACTGCCATCGGTCAAGAAAGTTAATCACAAACAGTAACCATGAAAATTAAACACAGTAAATAGTAACTTTCTCACAACTACGCTAAATTCAAAATGCTTGTATTATTTTACCCACTGTGGAAGGCAAAAAGCAACGTCCACCCACTGAAACTACTGTTACAGCAGTTGCTACTGTATAAGAGGGAGTAAATGTCTGAGAAACACTTAAAGAAGAGGTCAATCGACGTTGCCATCGCAACGATAAAAGTGATCACAAACAATCTCTTATCAATGCAGTCAATGACGCGAATGAGTTGGAGTAGCAAGCTGCACAAATTTACCCGGTAAGTTATTTAGCTTTAGGAAGATACAAACTTGTGTTCCTGCAACCCGTGTTATTTTTCTCCATGTACATACTATAACTTTCTGATACTCATCATCCCCGTTAATCTGAGCGATAGCGTTCCCATCTTTCAAATGCTATAAACAAATTTTGTTCTAGCCGTCAAGGCAAGTGACTGATTGGTCCGAAATCCATGATACAAAGGTACAAACTATTGAATCACTTTGGTATCTTTAAGTTCCCTATTACATGCCACGAGACAACTGTTAATAGTGTTCCTAGCAACTTCAAACATTTAAGGGTGGCGCAGTAGGTCTTTGGGCTCGTGCTCCTTGAATAAGAGGCGTCCTTTCACTGGCAGCTGTAGCCTCCTCTTCATCTCCCGTACCAGGTTCAATATCGTTGTCATTTTCATCTTCAGAGCCCGAAGATACAATTGTATACGAGCGTCGATGCCTGCGACGTCGCCTCCCCTTATTTGGATCGACTGACTGTTTACAAACTGGGCACGTCCTCTTGCCTTCCAGCAACCAAGGATCAACACATTTGCAATGATAAACTACAAAAGAAATTTAAAAAAACTATCAATGTACTAATTATCAACTTCCCATTTCATTTTCTCTGCATGGGCGCTCTGACTGCGTGGTTAAGGCAGAAAGCATCCCGATCCAAAAACTAATGATCAATGCTAATTTAAATCAATAACAGAACTTTCTAATACTACGATCCCTTTAATGGATACAAAGCTAACAATGTCACTGCCTACCGATCAGGTGAAAGTACAAAATATTACATGGTTTCTAAATATTCCAGCCTTTACCTGGTTGGATAATTAAGTTACCCAAGGGTATTACCGGTATTTTCAGTACTTGTAATCTCATCTGCAAAAGACTACGCAACAAAGGTGTATCTGTTTACAAGACTCCACCCATAACAAAGCGAGGGTCTGACATATACTATGAGGGCACGTATCTGCTACTCCAAAACCCGTTTGGGAAGTAATCCTCTTTTTTTCTCACCGAAAATTCTATCGCCGCCATTCAGGCCAATGTTCCGGGAAAACATGTTGTTGCAGACAGTAGATCTCTTGACAATGTTACAAACACTACCAGGGGTACCCAAGCCTACAAGCAGATCTAGGCTTTCTTTCACATTCACATTTTACGTAAACATAAATGGCACGAGGCAAACCATAGCTTAAATATAAAGATCTTGGATCTTCTTTTGATTCTTCGTATGCAAGTGGCCACAATCGCAATTTCCATAATTTCGTTCAACTATCAGAGCAATGTTTCCCAATAGGATCTGGCATCTGTAAGTTCTCTGTCGAGTTTCGCCCAAGCGACTCGTGGCAATTCCATACACGGGAGTTCCAATGATAGGTCTGCTATCTGATTGTTGTTCTTTACGGAAATTCTCAGACTCTTATTGTCATCTCGTCATCATTTTGATACCATCGACCACAAAATACTCATTGAAAAGTTGTATACATATGAAATGGGAGAAAAAGCTGGGAAATGGTTTGAATCTTATCTGATACATAGAATACAGTTCTGTTAACTTAATGGACAACAATCGAGAGCTAAAGGCCTAATCTGCGGGATTCCTCAAGGATCTTGTTTAGGTCCACGTCTTTCCATTATTTATCTTAATGGTTTGGAAAAGTGTCTTTGATTTACCACAGCTGGTATCTACCCTGATGGCACTCAAATGATGATGTCATTAGATGATACAAGTAACGTAATCGAAAACGTACTTCAAGAGCTACGTAACATGTCGAATTGGATAAGAATAAACACACTCAGTCCTAATCCTGAC
Organism: Alatinidae sp. Z8VKAUB7J3; assembly: GCA_010016025.2. Taxonomy (NCBI): domain Eukaryota; kingdom Metazoa; phylum Cnidaria; class Cubozoa; order Carybdeida; family Alatinidae; species Alatinidae sp. Z8VKAUB7J3. The sequence goes on along the minus strand of JAAAKM020002074.1, from coordinate 8,198 downwards.
AGAGACTACGATTAAAGGCCTTCCCTCTGGATTAAGAAACCCATCCTTCAACAAGTGTTCAAACTGAAAGACGCTGAAGCAAAGAGAGTTATTCACACGAAATCTCTCGGCATCACAGTTGATGGGAAACATGGGATAAACACTTTACTCAAATAAAAGGCAAAATCAGTGGAGCTTTTACTCCGCAATACGAATTGTGTAATGAGAGCCATATGCGTTATGCTGATGTTATTTGGGAAAATATCTGCAAAACAAAACTAGAACTATACAACTCCTTTAAAACCAGGCTTACTCCATGATAGTAAATGCACAGATAAAAGATAGCTGGTCGGCTTCATGCTTAAACGTAGAAAATGTTCTTCCGTTACGATGGGAGCGTCATGACCTACGCGATCTTAAACAAACCAAGTCGCGAAAGCTTGCAAGATAAATATGAATCAAGGTCTTGCCACAGCAAGTATAATACTAGACTTTGCAGAAGCCTGTAGATCCCTAAATATAAAACAGAATTGGAAAAAATGGTCTCACTACACCACTCTCAAGACGTGGAATGAATCACCTACTTACACTCGACAATTTCATAAAACGGTTGACTGAACATCTTGGTAAACAATGAACGAAAAACACAATCTGGAAGAAGAGCAATGTGGGATTTGTGATCAAATATTTTATTGACGATGTTTGTACGTTTAAGTGGTATTTAATAAAAAAATATGTTGACAATCAGTTGGATATCGCAAGACCAGACTGGTTTTTGGACTTCAGTCTCTGTCGAGGGTTAACCATGAAGCCTGGCAACGATTCCAGGACTGCTGAAATCAATCTGCATGTGCTAAAGAGGTAGTTTTTATCCGTTGGGAGAAACTACTTAAAGTCATGGAACATCTTAAGGATTTACTGAATATTATCTATTCAAATCCGACTAGGTAACTTTTCCATAACATATTGGTGTTGCATCAACATGACACCAAAAATCTGCTGATTGAATACGGGCTACGGAGTACATAATATTTTTACATAACCACAAAGACGTCATGACGCGTTTTGACTGATATCTTCATATTCATTTTTAGTAGCTAAAATCGTGTGTATCTTTTATCGCTTCTGCACATGTTTTATTTTTGGTATTGAAGGCGTGTTAACAGAAATATAAAAAATGTACGTAAAGTACCCATTAGCTAAATCTGTAGTATGTACTATAGTATATAATTTACTAGTTCTATCGTCCTTCTTTCGTATTGCAAATATACGGTGGCATTAAAGTGCAAGCTACTGGTAATCAATTGCACCTACCATGCTCACAAGGGAGAACTCTGAGCTTGTCACCTTCTTCGTATTCATCGAGGCAAATGGCACAAACATCATATTCATCACCTGTCATGGCAATAAAATGAGCATTTAAGTTACGAATTGTCAACTCTTTCAAAAATTCGCAGCAATGTTTAAGGTCTGATAAATGACAAGGGAATTATTTGTATACACAATATCTATACATATTTGTTACAAAAACATCAGTAAATATGCCTGCTTTCGCTCCATAATGCTGATGCTTTGGTATTGGAAGTAACACCCCCGCCTTCAAAACACCTCCAACAGTCTTCAGTAGGCTAACCTTTTTCACATTCATTCACACAACTTTCCGGACATCATTATATACATACTGGCATGGGGGTGAGGGGTTGCAGTTAGGGGTGTAATCGTAGAGTTTCTGAGAACCTGGGTTTCTACTTTGTGTGAACTCTGAGAATAAAGGCGAACCTAAACGTTCTAGGAAGTGGTCGGAATGCGTCAGTGTCTTCGGTTTTCTTTCATCAATTCGAGCAAAATAGGATCTGCTCCACCACTGTATCACCCGGTGCTCCTGAAGGACCCCTACGAATGACCCAATCATCATATTTAGGTAGCAACGCTTTCCAGCGTACGATGCTTACGGTACGATGCTTAAAGTCTCCTTTTCAAAGTTACAAAAGGATGCCAATAGTAAATAGTTCTATCCTTATGTTGCAGTAGCAAAAACAATTTCATTCTTTTACCTTTTTTAAACTTTTTGCACGGAATCTTCTTTAAATTTGCTGGACTCAGTCGAGTTCGGCGTATCCTTACCCGATGACGATAATATCGCACCATCTAAAACAGTCAAGGTAGTACATTTCAACAACACTGCTTCATCCAAATGAAGTATAAAATGAGGGGGGAATCAGATAACTACGAGTTATTGGAGGGAGGGGGAACTGTATTTCTTTCCTTATAATACATGGTATGCATAGGGAGCAGAAAAAGTGAGTAGTGTGTTCAAAAAATACCTATGTAAAACTCAGGTGAAACTTAAACGGTTCTCGTAGCCATACCAGTGTATGATGAATTACACGCTTCTGTAGCCTACCTACTGTTTTAGAGTAAACACAATCATCTTTAAAAATAATGTATATGTTAGGCATGGAGAAGAGACACGATGAGACGTGGGCGTGGTTGCAACACACGTCAGGGTTTATGCATATCTACGGGACTGCTTAAAAGTCTAAAAATTGCCTCCTTTTTACAGAGACGGAAACCATGGCAAGGAGATACATTTTATTGCTTCCTCAAAGAATATCGCGGGAAGTGTAACGTCAAATTAGGAAACGAGAGAATTATCGGGCATAACTACAAGCTTCTCAAAGAGTAGACGATGCCTATTCTTGCAGAAATGACTTAGTAATAAGGCAGAAAAGTTTGAATTAAGTATAACCACCGTATTGACCTTCGTAAGTCATTCATCATTTGAACGATGCTAATACCTTGTGATTAACGGTCTTACTATAATCCAATACACTCCAGATACAGTTACGAAGCAATATACCGAACTTGAGGTATGCAACCGTTTCAACAAACGACAACGACTGCTTTTGCAAATTTATCATGGGAGAAGAATTGAAGAGGGCTAAACCAAGGTCATATCATCAATGTGAGTAATATTGAAAGCATGTTCGGCATGGCTGGGCCACAAAGGAAATTGATGTACTCTTTAAGGTACCGCTATCACTGAAACAGAATACCTTGTTGCGACTGCGGTGAGCAATTAAAAACTTCATGTGGTTTCTAGGTAACGTAAACACAGCTTTGAAGAGAACAATGGAAAGCACTTACCGTAAAAACTGCCATAAATAGAAAGCAGAGCCCTACGACGATCACGAATGGCACCAGGTAGACCAACAGCGGAGGACCAAGAAAAGGAGTAATCACGATATTTGTCCTTAAGAATAAAGACGAAACATAACAATGACGTCAGTTCTGTGAGAACCCGTTGGCTGTAAAGGTCATTCGCTGAAAGCAAAAATTGTTTGTACAAAAAAGCAGATAAGCTTGCACATGTTTGATGCCAAATCTTACCGCATAGCTGACCTCAAACGCAACTATAACATTTTTTAATGACGTGGTTGACACAAGCCTATAAGCGGGCTGTCAAATGATTTAACCTCTTAATACCAATAACAATCACTAATGTAAATCTGTTATACTAAAATGAAAAAATATTAAGTTAAATGTATATAATTGCATCGCAAATTGTCATATTTACAATCACAATTAACAGTCCACCACTACACTGCCCTACTACTACCAGCAAACTAGATTACACCCCCTAAAACTATGAAAACAATCTATTGTACGGATTTATATTAACACAAAACTAGTCATTATACACTGTCATTATAAATGAACCTGACTTCACAATTATCTGTTGTTTCTATGCAGAAACGGCAAAAACGAAGCACGGAACAGAACTTGTCGGAACTTGAAATCAGACTCTATGGAAGAGGTAAACAAAAACGGCCTCTTTCGCTCGACTGAAACGTTCCTAGTGCACGAGGCCATTACATTGACTTGAAATATGCGACTTGAAAGTTATAAAGGTATGGAAGTATTTTCACATTGTTACTCCACGTGTGGATTGTACGACTAGGAAAGCATTGTAAGTTAATTGTAAGCACCGTGTACCTACAAATTGTAATCATGTAGTTCACTTATTTTATTGGCAGTTCAAGTCTGGTTATACTGCTGACACATCGTAGAGGTTACTTGGCAGAATTTACCATTACTGTTCGCCAAACACTTCACTCCTACACGGAACCTGTCACAATTTGTTCCTTAAAGCAAAGGACACTACTAAGCAAGATGAGTCTGCTAAAGAGAAGGGCTTAGATGGAAAACCCAAATGTGTACGAATAGTAGCGTTCTTATCATAAGCAAGACTCTTTGGTTTCAGTGGCTACCACTGAAATACCACGCAAAAGAAAGAAAACAATTCCTTCCTGGATTTAAAATGTTCTTTGGTTGCATTTTCGGTTAATATACGTAGTCATAACGGATGCTGATTGGTGTAAAACTAGAGCGCCAATTGTTTACTCAAAGCCTTCGTTCCCAATTTCCAATTTACTGTTGGTTACAAAGCTGCCTTCTTCCTTTTCCCACCTAATTCTGACGATTTGTACCTTGCGGACTAATCAAAGCAGAGAATGTTTCCTTACGAAAATGTTTTTGGTACTTTGTGTAAATTTAAACCTAGAAATATCAATAAAACAAAAGGTTCCAAGATAACAATGATTCACCAAAAATCGTCACCAGTTTAACTCATAAATCCTTGAGATGAATACCACCATCAATTAAAAATTAGAATCAATATCTCCTAACTAAAATGAGCGAGCAAAGTGAGAGTACTCAATCAATGCAATCGTTTGATTGAATGAGAATGTATCCACTGATAAGCACATACTAATCCACAGTGTCTCTATGTAACCCTATCCTGGTACTCCCTTTCCACCGCAACTGCAGTGGACTCGCGACAACAAACCAAGCTGTTATGATTACATCTTGCTTGAATATGTCCAACGAGAAAATCTTAAAAACTTACTCTGTGTCCCATGTGTACATTTTCAGTTGATCTCCAGCGTACTTAAAAAACAAACAAAATCAGGGGTTACACAATGCACCATATATATACATATATACATATACATATATACATATATAAAATATGTTTGACATGTCTTTAATACAAAATTTTTGGTTGGTGATACCAAGTTTTTTATAATTTCAGTGTTCCCATGCTACATGTTTATATAATGTATGGGAACTACTGAAACTCAAGTTCGTCTTCCCGCTTATACAGTAATCACAGACTCTAAATTTATACGAAGCAAATGATCAACACAGGCATAAACTGAATAGAATACACCGATACGGATACTGGACGGATCATACAATCCAGTTTAGGAACAATTCAAGAACATAGCTATTCTACAAGCGCCCTAACTGATTTTCAGCAAATGGGTACAAAATATTGAAAAACAACTTACGTCACAGATTACTTTAAAATAATTATTGCCTCACGCAAAGAGAGGAATTGAAAGAGGAACGTTAAAATAGTGTCTAATAACATCGTTGTACTGCACGTACTTTACGGGTGCTACAGAGCTATTTCTTGCAGCCGAAAATGGCTAAGTATCAATTATGAACAAACACGTTGAAAGTTATTACATTCAGCGGAGCTCCTTGTGACGTAAATATGTGTGTAAAAATACGTTTAAAGATGCCACCAGGTATTTGGGTTCTATGGTTAGAGATAATGCAGAAAGAAAAACTTCGATTAATTTCGCGTTGGGAAGTGCGAAAGGTACACTCTGGCTTAAAGAATCCGTCGAGAAGCTTAATCTTAGCATCTACAGGGAAAACATCCCTTGGAAAATTTTGCTGTGGCCTGCTGCAAAGTACGGCTAGGAAACATGGGCCCTAAAAGGCCGGTGAGAAGCGAATTAATACAACCCAGATAAAATTTAATTTAAATTTGAAGTTTCATCGTATTTCCCTTATATTCTACCATAATTTACAAAGGCTTTTAAAAGAGATGTGATCAAGACAATATTAATGTACACAAACAACGTAAGCATTTAAAGTCTTCATAAAAATTGACGAGGTCATGCATTACGCTTGAAATACGAAAACGACGTCCGTTTCTGGTATTTCCCAGCATTTATCTCTCCTCTAAACCAAAAGGGAGGTATCATATTATGTCTCAGAAATCAAGTATTTCAAAATTAAACCCGGGTTACACAAGCACAAACGCTTGCTCACATTAATGGGAGTCAGTATAGACTGCATTATGGAAGTACATTTTTGGAAATGTGTCGTGTACCAATTAGCGAATATTATAAAATTAAAATTGCAGTGTAAGCTGCCCAGAGTTTTAGTTTTTATTTTTGCGATATCTTTATTTGTGATATCAAAGACCTAACTTCTGCGATGATTCCAAGACAATGAAGTTCAAGATTACAAATGTTTCTTACGTCAACTACCTTCACTGGCTAAGTCTCGGACGGATACAAAAGTATAGAGCGGTTTAAGGCATGCTGCACGCTCAGCTTCGTCTTAATACTGTTATTTCTCTTACTGCAAATGCATTCTTGCAGACTCTGAAATGCAGCTCTGACCGTTCCCATGTTGCTGTTCATAATAAATGCCCCTTTCAGTGTCACTTCTCTTCAATTCTTGACATGACCCACCTGCAATCCTTGAAGCCCGTCCCCTCTTCATCGATCCTGGTGGTCTCCCTTAAATTGTACCTGTTTCTAGGATAGGTCCTGGCATTCGTAAGCTTTGGCCAACTAAGGTCAAGTTTCTTCGAGGATTGGTCATGGCCATTATTATTACTTGGCGAGCGATAATGATATAAGGTATCACAAACAATGCGGGAAATGAATTTAAAAGCATCAGAGGCATAAGGACAAAGCACTAGTGTCTTTTCGCATACCTTTCCAATAAAGACACTCGGAATACCAACTTCAGAGCCGGCTAAGAAATTCGAAAGGAAATGAAACAATGGATTTCAAGAGTGAAAGTGATTCTAAATACAAAAATACATCGAAAGAAAAATATAAATTTAAAACTTGAGTTCGCTACGGAATAACTGTGTGTTTGGGTACGCACGAGTGGGAGTTGGGTGCGGTCTCAAGTACTTCAGGGAAGGTGTTAAACTTCGTAACCATTTTATAGTTTCCTACTACGTTTAATGTTATAAAGCTCCCCTTTTCTCATTATGCAGCATTATGAGCCAAGTGCATATACAGTGACCATCACTTTGTGGCCTAATACTAGAACCAAATTATCTCAAATAATTAAAATCAGGGAGTGTTTTCTTTGGCAATACATCACATAATTCTTCGGAAGTCAGCACACAAAGATGAAATGGCGACCGTGGTAGAGGAAGACGTGAAATGGGAAGATAAATCTTTATTCACAAGAGCGTGATTACAATATACTTGTATTATCGTATTCATACATAAACCCTACATTCAAAAACGAACACGTGGAGCAGACAGCAATGCTACAAGAAAAGGGGTAAAATGGATGAAAGATAACATGAAAAAGATACGTAAGTGGATCCTGGGCTGTATACTGAAACACAGATTAAAGGTAACATCCATTTTAAATTAGTGGTCAACGTGGTACGGCAACTAAAGTGCAGGAACACTGGTTCTGTAGGACACAGGTTCCAGCTTTTGATCGTGGACACTAAACTGACATTTCTTCATGTACGTTAACATTTTCTATAAGTAATGTAAGCAAACTTACCAGCACCTCCCTCCATGACTTTCAGCTCATTGGAGTCTTCGTTGTAAATAATCGCTGCTTTAAAATTTGCCATCTGTGCATTTAACACCTGTTAACAAATTGAAGCCGTAGCAAGACCATATAAAAACCTCATCGAATAGCTATTAAAACGGCACAAAAGTGGGCCAGGCTTTCTGCGCAAACAGAAAACGAGTAACTTCTGAACCTTTTCATATCAGATCAAGACACGGCTGCTTTGAGAGTGATACGCCACGAATTCCATTGCTATAGTTGTCAATACGCATATCTTCAAAGTGTTCTTGCTGAGACCTCGTTTTCTTGCAAAAGTGTTCATGACCCCATTTTCAAGTAATAATGTACATGTTATTATGCTTCCCTTCACATTGAACATCATAATGCGAGTACTAAATGCCTTGATGATCTAATAAACATGTGGTCCTCCTCATTAATATTAGAAAGTTATTGTTATCTCACATTGTCGCTGCTAAAATACCTAATCTATATTTTTCGTTTGTCTCATAATTGCTACGGTTTACAGCAGTGCAACGTGACAACTGCATACGTGTAGTCTTTATCTGGCGAGGTACCAACTT
>JAAAKM020002073.1:0-13847 GCA_010016025.2 Alatinidae sp. Z8VKAUB7J3 | reverse complement strand
GCGGCGCCTAAATTTAGCGAGTGTTTGAGTTCAATCTCCCGTCGGCGGCACCGGCGGCGCGACGTTGTCGCCCGGCGCCCAGCGCGTCTCCCACTGGGACAGGACCACGCCGTTACCGGTGCAGCCGCCGACGCAGAACGGCGGCGCCTGAGCGACGTCGACGCCGATCGCAGCGCGGTTGCCGTCGTTGGTGTCGGACGTCGCGTCGGCGAGCTGAGTGTGATAGACCGGCTCCTCGGTGGTCAGGGCGTCGAGCTGCGAGACCGGGACCGCCGCCAGCCAGGTCGAGACCTTCTGGGCGCCCGCGATCTCGACGCCCTCGGACAGCACGATCGCGCCGTGAGACGTGAGGATCGAGGTCGCCACGGCATCCGGCGTGTCCTCGTGGAAGGTGACGTGCTGCTGCTCGCTCGGCTCGAGCTCGGTGGCCTGGCCGAGTACCTTGCCGCCGCGGTCGAGACCGCCGAAGAGCAGATAGCGCAGTCGCCTCGGCTCGTAGGCGAGCACCGAGGCCGTCCGCTCGGCCGGATCTCCCGACGTCTGGAGCGGCCACCACTGGTCTCCCGTCCACGCCCAGGCGTCCGACAACGGAACCGCATCGTCGGTGCGCCCTCCGAACAGCACGACGCCACACAGGCCCTCCCGCGACGTCATCGCGTGATCGGCTCGCGCCGGCGGGCCGATCACCTCGGCCTTCGACCAGTCTCCGTCCGTCCACAACCAGGTGTCGTCCAGTAGCTGGCGGTCGTCGTCCTCGCCGCCGAAGAGCACGAGACGACCGTCGCCGTCGCGCGCGAGGGCGTGACCGTCGCGTGCTCTCGGACCCTCGACGTCGAGCTCCTTCCAGAGCGTGCCGTCCCAGGCCCAGGTATCGGCGAGCGATTGACCGAACGCATCCTCGCCGCCGAACAGGATCATCTGGCGCCGGACGGAGTCGTAGGCGAGGGCGTGACCGTGGCGGGCGGGAGGACCGGGTACCGCCTGGAACCTCCAGCTCTGGCCATCCCACAGCCAGGTGTCGTTCGAGGCGACGACGCTACCGGTGTCGAGGTCGTCGGCCAGTCCGCCGAACAGCACCACCACACCGTTGTCCGGGTCGTACGCCATCGCGTGACGATGGCGCCCGGCCGGGGCCGGACCCGTCGGGTGGAGCACCCACGTCTGCCCGTCCCATTCCCAGGTATCGGAGAGATTGAGCGTGGCGGGGCTGCCGTCTTGGTCGCCGCCGAACAGCACCACCCGATCGCGGGCCACGTCCAGCGCCGCTGCCGGGGCGACCCGCTCCCCGGGCTGCTCCGCGTGGGTGGGCGACCAGGCGCCGTACTGGAGCGGATCGCACGTCGTGCGCGGCCCGACCTTGTGGCAGTCGGGGACCGCGAACACCGAGCGCACGAAAGACACCGATTCCAGCCGCTCCAGCAGGTGCTGGGAGATCGCGCCGACGTGCAGGAACGGCGTCAGCGGCTGGAGCAGCTTCAGGCCCGAGTCCTCCAACTCCTCGCGGTCGCCGTCCATCATCGCGCGGCTGAGCTGGACGACCGGATGGAGGACGCCGTCGAGGCCCTCGTGCGGCTGGATCTCGAACAGCTCGGGAGCGACGCCGGGCTCGGGCTCGAACGGCTCGCAGAAGGCGTCGACGATCGGCGAGGGTGCGCAGGCGTCGCCGCCGCCGTCGCCGTCGGAGTCCTTCTGGTCGGGGTTGGCCTCGGTGGGGCAGTTGTCGCACACGTCGCCGACGCCGTCGCCGTCCATGTCGACCTGCAGCGGGTTGTTCAGCCCCGCACAGTTGTCGGCCGCATCGCCGACGGCATCGCCGTCCTCGTCATCGCCCAGACGGTCGCCGCCCTCGGAGTCGCGTCCCCACGGGCCGGCCTGCTCGCCCATGCGGGCGCGGACCAGGTAATAGCGGATCGACCCGGGTGTCGCCGCCTCGGGGTCGTCCGCGCTCGGCTCGCCGAGCTCGCGCGCGAGGAACTCGACGCCGCGAGTGAAGGCGGCGTCGTCGGCCACCATCACCTCGTAGTCGGTGGCGACCGGGATCGAGCTCCAGTCGAGCTCGACCGTCTCGCCGCGGCCGAGCAGGAGGTTGTCGACCTCCGGGACCTCCTCGGCCCGCGCCGCCGGCCACGACGCCGCCAGCGCGAGAATCGTCCACACCGCTCCGTGGCGGTGCGATCGGTGCTCCAGCATCCTCTCCTCCTCCGTCCGGGCCGTGGCACGGCGCGCGGACGTGTCCTGTGGGGCAGGCGCGGTGTGAATCGCCGCGCCATGACACAGGCGAGGAGGAGGGGCGAACGTTACCGGACCGGCTCGACCCGTCGTCGTACCCGGAGCCGCCCGGCGATCAGCGGACGGTGGTCGACTCGACGTCGGTGACGTCGCCGCTGGTGGCGTCGATCGCCTGCCACCAGAGCGTCCGGCCGGTCGCTCCGGGGGGAACGATCCGTTGCACGACGGCCGCGCCCGTGGCGTCGACGATCGCGGTGCCGAGCAGCAGCGCCTGGTCGAGGTCGAGGTCGCCGAACGGCGTCGGCGTCCGGCCGGGGCCGGAGAGGCTGTAGGCGAGCGCGACGGTCCGCCCCGGAACGCCGCAGCGGACGACGAACGTGTGCGGCCGACCGCCCGTCAGCGGGCCGCCTTCGACGTCGAGGGCGGTGCCGGGGACGACCTCGGAGTCGGCCGGGTCGGCGCAGGCGGCGATCTCGTCGCGATCGAGGAAGCCGTCCGTGTCGCGGTCGATCCCGATCCGCAGCTCCGAGCCGGCCGGCACGACGGTGTAGGTCACCTCGCTGCCCGGCGCGGCCGAGAGCCGCAGCGCGTCGGCGGTGAGCGACTCGGACTCGAGATCCGATTGGTAGAGGTCGTCGCCGAGGTAGGCGTGGCCGCGCGCGATGCCGTCGCGTCGTCCGTGGGCGACCAGCCCGACGGCCCCGGTGTCGGCCAGAGCCTGCAACGTGGCGATCCGCTCCAGGATCCCACCGCCCGGAGCCTGGCCGTCCGTCAGCGTCACCTGGCTGCCGACGGCGGCGTGGGTGTCCTGGCTGGAGGGGCCGACCGGCTCCAGCTCGCCGCCGGCTGCCGCCGGCAGGTCGGAGCCCGAGAAGGCGAGCATCAGCGCGACCAGGTCGGCGAGGTCCTGCTCGTCGGCGAGCTGGAACACGGCCTCGGCCAGGAAACGGGAGAGCGAGTCCATGCTGCCGTCGTGGATGAAACCGAAGCCGGACCGGCTGGTCGGGCGCGTCGCGTCGAAGCCGACCTTCTCGTGCAGGTTGCGCAGGTGCGGCACCTTCATCGTCTTGTTGGTCGAGCCGTCCACCGCCACCAGGGCGAGGTGACGCTCTCCGTTCGGCCCGGGGGGGATCTCCTCGAGCCGAGGCGGCGAGCCGACCTGGGCCCGGTTGGTCCCCATCCCGGTCGGCAGGGTGTGGCAGGTGGAGCAGGCGAACAGGCTGCGGTCGATCAGGAACGGGGGCCGGTAGAGGTCGTCGAGGGCCCGTCGGGCGTTCCCGTCGGGCAACGGACGTCCTTCGGGCGGGAAGCGGTCGGGCGTGTAGTGGCCCGGCAGTGGCAACGAGGTCGGCAGCGTGTTGTCGAGCTCCCGGAACGGGTTGGGCGGGAAGTGAAGGGTGTCGAGGAACGCCTTCAGCTCCGCCATCTCGGTCGTCGTCAGCGGCTCGGGACGACCCTGGAGCGCGGTGAACGCCGGATTGAACGCCTCGATGCCGTCGCGGTCGCCGCGCCAGTGGAACGGCTCGTGACCGATGATGTCCTGCAGGGTCTGGGTCACCATCGGCCCTTTCATCGGGTGCCAGTCCTCGAAGAACTGGGTCAGGAGCGGGTTGAAGCGACCGAGGTTCTGGTGATCGGCCGACAGCATCGCGCCGCCCGGATCGCCGAGGTCCCAGGCCAGCCGGTCCATGCGGGCGTCGACGTGACAGGATGCGCACGCGATCTGTCCCTGGCCGGAGGTGGCATGGGTGTCGTACAGGTGCCGGCGTCCGAGCCGGATCGCCTCGGGCGTCGGGTCGAAAAACGGAATCCGGGCGAGCTCGACGCCGGCCTCGGTGTCGACCACGGAGACGCTGGCGCCGAACCGGTTGAGCACGTACAGTCGGCCGCGGGCCTCGTCGAGCACCAGCCCGGTCGGCCCCTCGCCGACCTCGATCGGTGGCACGCCTTCGGCGCGAGATCCCGATCCGTCGAGCTCGACGACGTTGCTCGAGCCGAGCCCCGAGACGTAGCCGCGATCGCCGGCGGCGCTCCACACCAGTCCGCGCGGATCGCCGAGCGACCGCTCACGCTCCTCCGGCGGTAGCGTCCCGACGGCACCGTCGAGGTGGGGGTTGAGGTCGATCACCCGCGCCGGAGTACCACCGGCAGGATCGACGGCCCCGAGCTGGACGCGCAGGAACCGGCCGCGCAGCACCGGCTCGAAACGGACCTCGTTGGTGGCGTCGGTGCCGACCACCGTGACCTCGTCGCGGTTCGGGTGAACGGCGATCGCCATGACGAGGTTCGTCAGGCGAGACAGGTAGCGCAGCTGGAGCGTGTCGGTGTCGAGCACCGCGACGTCCCGGTCCGGTAGATCCCAGCCGATCGTCCGGCCCGACAGCGTCGCCTGCTCGCCGCTCACGAACGGGCTCCAGTCGGTGCCGTTGTCGTCGCGCCAGCGGCCGGCGTCGTCCTTGCGCACGATGAGGCCGACCGCCGGGGGCGGCGGCAAGGTGGGAGACAATGGCGGCTCGAAGCCGGGCGGATCGTTCGGCGGAGGGTTGTCGCCGCCGTACGGAGTGACGCTCTCCCCGACCACGTTCGGCGGAAAGCCGATCCCCTCGCCGAAGCCGGTGACCGATTCGCCACCACCGGCGAGGACGGTCGTCCCGTTGCCGGACTCGAATATGGCGACGTAGACCTCGTCGCCGCCCGGGCCGACGGCCAGGGCTCGCGGGTCCTCGGCGTCGACCTCGATCCGGATCGGGGGGGAGTCGGGAGCGCCCGGATCGAGGACGAGCAGCCGGTTCACCTGCGAGCAGGTCACGAAGGCCCGCTCCGGGTCGCCCGCGAACACGACGTCCGCGGGCTCGTCGTCGGTGGGCACCGTCGCGATCACGGCCAGGGTGTCGAGGTCGACGATGCTGACGGTGTCGGAGACGTGATTGACGACCCACGCCTCGCGGTCCGAGCGGGCCCGCACCGACACCGGATCGAGGCCCACCGGAACCTCGGCGAGGAGCTCGGGGAACGGGGTCGTCAGATCGAGCACCGCGAGCCGTCCGTCGGCGGTGTTCACGGCCAGCAGTCGCGTCCCGTCGGGCGTCCGGTCGAGCGGATGGACGTGTGGGCTCTCCCAGTTGACGAACGACTGTGCCGCGGCCGGCAGCGCGAGCAGAACGGCCACCAGGCCGACGACGGAGCGCATCTACGGATCCTCCCGACGGGCGAGCACCGCGGCCGGTTCGGGCGAAGGGCGAAACGCCCCTGCCCCGTCGACCGCGCACCGCCCCCCGGGACGATCCTACACCGCCCGACTGCGACTCACCGCCCGTTCGACGGCTCCCCGCGCAGGAGCTCGATCAGCCGTTCGGCTCCCTCGGCCACGACCCGGTAGCGGCGGTGGACGATCCGGCCGCCGTGGGACCACCAGTCGCGGTGCCGTTGGAGCTGGCGACGGGTCGAGTCGATCTCGAAGGTGAGCTCGGCCCCGCGGGCGAGCTCGACCAGGGCGAGGACACACCGCTCCGCGGCCCGGCGATGGTCCTCGTCCACCACCATCGGCGCCAGCAGGTGGAGCTCCGCGAGCGAGCCGTAGGCCCAGATCCTCTCGCGTGGCTCCCCCGGCCGTATCCCGACGTCCGGTGCTCCGTCGGCGACCAGTCGTGCCGCGTCGAGCACGCAGATCCACTCGTGCAGGGGCACCTCCCCGCTCAAGATCGCCTCCAGACAGAGGTACTGGGTCCCGTTCCAGTGACTGGAGCGGTTCCTCCAGTACGCCCTCCGGTACTGATCGCGCGCCTGTGTCAGCGAGCGCCGCGACTCCGAACCGTCCACGTCGAGGCCATCGGTCCGATGGAGCAGCTCGGCGCGTCGTTTGAGCGCGCTGGCCCGCAGGCCGTCCTGCTCGACGGCGTGCTCGATGCCGGCATCGGCGTCGCCGTCGAGCAGGTCGAGCTCGCGGTCGAGTCGGACGACGACGTCCTCGACCTCGACGCCCTTCGAGCCGGAATCGGCGTGCCGGGCCAGCGCGGCCGCCCACTGGTCGGTGGTCTTGAGCCGCTCGAGGCTGGCGCGCTGCCTTGCCTCGAGCAGGTGGGTGGCGTAGTTGGTGGGCAGGCGGACGTAGCCGACGAGGCTGGCCCAGTCGAAGTCGGTCCCGGCGGTCGTGTACAGCGCGGACCGGGCCTGGTGGAGAGCGACCCGGACGTCGGTGCCGGCGAGCAGCCCGCGGTACATCTGGTCTACCAGGACCTCCGAGCCGAGGATGGTCAGCGGCAGCTGGGTGGCGACCACCACCGGGACACCGGCGGCGTGAAGCCCGAACGCGAAGCTCTGTCTCTGCCCCGGGCGACCGCTCTCGTTGCCGCCGTTGCACGACGCGAGCGTCGCCACCACCGTCTCGGAGAGCACGGGCGAGAGAGCCTCGACGAGCTCGATCGGCACGATGTCGGCGTCGTTTCCATCGGGGGACTTCAGACGTAGCTGATGACGGACCCGCGCCTCGCCCGCGTCCGTGCCGTGGGCGAGGATGTGGACGTGCGTGTAGGGCTGGTCCTCGGCGGCCGCCGACGCGCACGCGTGCGCGATCTCGGCCAGCGTCGCGTCGGCGATCTCGGTGATCACCCGGCCGTAGTCGTAGTGGAGCTCGCCGCCCAGCCGGATCGGCGGGGCCCACGGTCGCAGCAGCTCCTCCAGGATCTGGCGGTGCTCGGCTGCCGGGACCGAGGCACCGCGCGGGGTCGCGTGGACGAACAGGACGCGCGGGCGTGCGGCCGCAGCCCCGCGGCGTGGCGGCAGTCCAGGGTGGCGGACACGGCGCGTCAGCTCACAGGCGGGTGGAGTCGTCACGAAGGCCGGGCGGCCGTCGCCGTCGAGCGCGAGCTCGAACGGGATCGGGTCGAGCTCCGGCGAGCTCAGCACCAGGTCGACGTGCAGGAAGCCGGCCTCGGGCAGCTCGTCGACCCGCAGCAGGCGTCCGATCGGCGCTCCGATGCGCCGTGCGGCGTCGTCTCGCTGCTCGTCCGTCCGAGCGTCGTCGAGTGCCTCGGCGACGTCGTATCCGAGCTGCTCGTAGCCGATGCCGGCGGGAATGCGGGCGATCGGGGCATCGGCGCCGCGGACCAGCAGGTAGCCGGCGTTCTCGGAGAGCTCCCCGAGACAGGGCTCCGCGATCGGATAGAGCTCGACCCGATGGGTCGCCACCTCGACGGCCGTCGGGACGTCGTGGGCCGGGGCGTCGGACGGCGAGGCGTCGGTGCCGAGGTCGCTCTTGGCGCCGTCGGAGTCGACCGTGGCGCCGCCTTCGGCAGGGCGCTGCGGTTCGACGGCGCGCAGTGGGGTTCGCGGCGACGACAGGTCCGCCTTCGGTCCGTCGTCGGGCCCGACGGTGGCACCGCCCTCCGGGGAGCGCTTCGAGCCGCGGGCCCGCAGCGGGTATCGTGGGGAAGAAAGCTTGTCGGCCTTCGGGCCGTTGCCGGTGCCGACGGTGGCGCCGCCCTCGGGGGCGCGCTCTGGGCTGCGCAGGCGGGGAGGCTCCGTGGGTGGCACGGTGGGTTCGTCGCCGACTCGGGGGAGTTTGTGGCGATCGGAGTGGGGGGCCATGATCTCCTCCAGGTGATCGTGTCTCCTGAGATGGGTGTGGGGGAAAAGGAGAGCGCCGAGCGGCTCTCCCGGTCGGTGAGTCGGCTAGCGGTCCGGAATCTCCCAATCTCCCTGGAGGACGAACCCGGCCCAGTGCTGGGGAGAGCTCCAGGAGGAGTTCCGTAGCTCGCGCTGCGCCCGACGGAGCGCCGCCGCAGGCGGCAGTCCCTCGACGAGCAGCCCACGCAACACGCGCACCATCAGCTCCGAGGTCGCCTCGTCCTCGACCTTCCAGAGGCTGACGATCGCCGAGCGCGCGCCGGCGCGCAGGAACGCCTGGGTCAGCCCGACCAGACCCTCGCCCGGGATCGCCTCACCGAGGCCGCTCTCGCAGGTGCTGACGATGACCACGTCGGCGCGCAGCTCCATGCGACCCAGGTCCTGGGCCCGCAGCACGCCCTCGATCGGACAACCCTGTGAGTCCACCGTCGACAGCACGATGCCGTTGAGCGCCGCGTGCTCCGCGCGCAGACGACCGTGCGTCGACAACAGCACCACGCGGTAGTCGGACAGGTCCAGGCCGTCGAGCGTGTGAGTGCTCGCCTCGAAGCCGGAGTAGACGTCCCGGAGGTCGGCCCCGAGGTGCTCGCTGGCGAAGCTCGCCGGCCGCCTCGAATGGACGAGTCGATCGGGCGCCGGCGCCGGCGATACGGGGGCCGGCACGTGGCATACTCCCGGCTGAACGCGGGGGTCGGCGTGGGAGAAGACCGGGTCGGAGAACGACAGCAGCTCCTTGGAGGGACCTTCCGACGTTCGGGGGCGTGACCGCTGGGCGACCAGCACCGACCCGGCGGGCAGGTAGCCGAGCTCGTAGGTCTCCACCAACGGGGGGGCCTCGGACGAGGGTCGGAGTACGGCGAAGGGGACGCTGTGCAGGTCGCCGTCGGGCACCACCACGATGCGGGACTTTCCCGCGAACGAGCTCTCGAACGGAGCGACGAGGGTGCGACCCAGGCTCCGGCTGACGCTGCCGATCGGGAGATCCTCGTCCTGAATCGCAAGGGTCTCGTGGAGTTGACGGGCGGCGCCCTCGAGCGGAACGCGTGGTCCGAGCGTCCGTGCGATCACCTCCGTGCGACTGATCGCCCAGCCGTGGAGCGCGTCCTCTCCGAAAGCGTAGGCGAGAACGACCGTCGTGGGGTCGAGCTGGCGTTGCAGCGTGGCGACGTCGGCGGGCTGAGCGGCGGCCCGCCGACCGTCGCGAGAGGCGAGGATCTCCGCGAGCTCGTCCTGTTGGTCCAGCAGCCCACGGAGCTTTCCCTCGACCTCTCGAAGCTGCTGCTCGGGCGCGAATTCGAGGCGGAGCTCGTCGAGGCGGTAGTCGAGTGTACGGATGTCTCGGCTTCGGGACTCCCATTCGGCCCGCTCGCTCTCGGTGGCGTTCGCCAGTACGTCGCCAGCGGCCTCGGCGAGTTGGTCCAGGAGTGTCCGGGCTTTGGTGCGCTCCGCGGCGGCGAACGCCAAGACGCCATGGCCGTCGTTCGGTGAGCGCGCGTGGAGCTCCATCAACGTGTCGATCAGGAAGGAGTAGTGATCGAGGCGAGCTCCGAACAAACGACTGCGCTCTCGAGTCGAGCCCCCACGGGAGCGGAACTGTTCGATCCGATCCAGCGCCAGACGGGCTTCGCGCACCGACTCGTCCAGAGCGCCCAGTTCACGGTGGGCCCGAGCCCGAATCCGGCGCCCCGCGACCTCGGCGCGACGATCCGACGAAACGCCGACGGTCTCGAGGGCCAGGGTCGCGAGTCGGAGTGCCTCCGATGGGTCGCCCTGCTCCATGCGGAGCTCGGCGACGTTGATTCGAACGTGAGCGCTGGACAGAGAGTCTCCGTCCGAGTCGAGACGAGCGAGCGCCTGGGCGAAGGCGGCATCGGCCTCCTCCAGTCGGCCGGCCGCCTTGAGCACGCTCCCGAGCCGGTCCATCGCGCCGGCATAGGCGCGACCGTTCCAGCTTCGGTACTGCTCGGCCGCCTCCCTCAGGTAGGCTTCGGCCGTGGCGAGGTCGCCGTGCTCCCAGTGGGCGTGTGC
The DNA here is from genome assembly GCA_010016025.2 of Alatinidae sp. Z8VKAUB7J3. Classification (NCBI taxonomy): domain Eukaryota; kingdom Metazoa; phylum Cnidaria; class Cubozoa; order Carybdeida; family Alatinidae; species Alatinidae sp. Z8VKAUB7J3. The sequence continues at coordinate 3,965 of JAAAKM020002073.1, read as the reverse complement.
CCAGCCGAGCTGGGTGAGCGTGCCGGCGAGGGAGCCGCAGCCCTTCCCGCTACGGAGCTCGCGGGCCGTCTCGAGCCGGTCGATGGCGCTCTCGGGGTGCCCGGACCAGGTGCTGAGAGCGGCCCAGGCTTCGAACGCGGAGGCGCGCTGAAGGCAGTACCCCGTGAGCTGCTCGGTCGCTTCCCGGAAGTGCCGATCCGCCAGCCGATGGTTGCCGTCGAGGTAGTGGACCTGTCCGAGGTTGAACAGAGCAGTCCCTCGAGCCAGCGGGAAGTCGAGATCCAAGACCCGCTCGAACCAGACGACCGACCGGTCCGTCGCGTCGTCGAGCTCGGCGTCGACCCGTTGTTCGAACAGCAGGGTGCCGATGTCGTTGTGAACGTTGGCCAGATCGCGGCTCGGGCCGAGAGTCGAAAGGAGCTGGTAGGCATCGTGGAATCGGGCGTACGCCTCCCCGAAGCGGGACTGCATACTAAGCGCGATACCGAGCCGGCGCAGGGCCATGGCCCGCCACCGAGTGTGCTCGGGAGCGTCCGTCCAGGTTTCGAGGGCGCTTCGATAGAACCGCTCGGCCGTCACCGCGTCGCGATTCCAGCGCGCCTGCTCTCCTGCGTAGTAGGCGCTCGACGCCTGGACGTGCCTTCGCTCCGACGGCGTGGCGCGGTGCCGCTCGGCCGTCAGCTCGAAGCTCCCCTTCGATTCCGCCTCGTGAGTGAACACCGATATCCAGTGGACACCAGCTCTCTGGGCGACGAACTCGAGGGACTCGCGACTCCAGGAGCCCGTCTCGGTATCGACCTTGAGGACGGCTTCTCTTTGGTCTCCGGTCAGGACGCTCGTCTCCACGTCGATTCCCATCTGATCGACGTCGATGCGGAGGTAATCACCGGGCTCGAGCTCCACCGAGTAGAGACGCACGGGTGCATCGCGGGTGATCTCGTGGCGTAGCGTCCGCCCGAAGACGAGCGGCTGCTCGGGGTGCGGGGGCTCGGCGCTCGACGGGCGGGGGCAGCCAGTCGATCCTGCCAAGGTGACGGCGACGACCGACGGGATCAGCCACGCGCTGCGGAACCGCTCGGAGCGCACTACGGTCCTCCGTAGATGAGACGCTTGCGCGCGAGCTCCTCGTCGTCTTGGCCTCCGAGCAGGCGGAGAGTGTAGGTGCCGGGCGTCAGCCACTTCGGGAGCTGATAGGTCACGACGCCGCCGACGGCTTTGGTCGGGCGTCGGTCGATCGGAGTTCCATCCGGCTCGTGGCCTCGCCGTAGCTCGAACGCGAGCAGTCCGTACTTCCAGAGTCCGTCGACATCCACGAACCTGAGGATGGTCCCCTCGGGATCGGCCTCCAGGGTGAGCGTACCGTCATCCATCAGTACGGCGTCCGCATCGACCGTCTTCACGGTAGGGGACGCCGACGAAGACAGCTCTCGGACCGTGGTGTCGAGCGACAGGCCCCAGGCTCCCAGAGCGATCGCTGCGGCGGTCGGCACGAGCTGCCACAGCCGACGTCGAGGTGGCGGAGACGTGGGCACCGTGGGAAACGCGATCGGCTCTTCTCCCGAGTCCGACGGAGTTTCCTCGGACGCAATCCGTTCTTGGAATGTGCGCCAGGCGGACTCGACGTCGACGTCGGGAAGCTCGGCGTCGTCCATCAGGCACAGCGCCGTGTCGGCACACTCCGCGCACAGGGCCAGGTGCTCGGCGATGGCGTCGGACTCCAGGCCCTCGGCCTCGTCGTTCGCGTACCGGACCAGAGCGTCCGTGGACGGGTGGAGAGCGCCCAGAAGATCATTCCGGGCCAGCTCCGACGTGGCTCTCTCGATGGGGTCGTCCGTTTCCACTGGTCACCTCGCGAGTCCAGTCGTGCCCTACCGGGAGATCTCCCCGTCCCCGAGGCAACGCGTGCTCAGCCGCTTGCGCGCATGCGCCACGTGGGCGCGCGCCGCGCTCTCCGTGATCCGCAGGGCTCGCGCGATCTCACGATAGGGCAGCCCCCGCGACGTGCGTAGACGGAAGGCCTGTCGCATCCGGGGGGGCAAGGAACTCGTCTCGCGTTCGACACACTCCAGACAACGCCTCCAGGCGGCGCTGTCGTCCGGGCTCGGTCGCGGGTCCTCCAGCTCCCCCCCGACCTCGACCTGAGGGACGGGCTTGGGCTGGTCGTACACCACGCGTCGGGCGATCGCGAACAGCCACCCGCCGTAGCTGGCGTGGTCCCGAAGCTGCTCGTGCGATCGGTGGGCGCGCAGGAACGTCTCCTGTGCGAGATCCTCCGCCCGGGCCTCGAAGCCTCGACGAATGAACCAACCCACCAGTCTCGGATAGTACTCGGAGAATTCCTTCAACGTCCAGTTCCGAGCGCTCCACGCCTTCGGCGCGGCGATTTTCGGAGGGGAGAATTGGCCGGATTATACCGTGCCTCCCCGGGAACCGAAGAGGGAGCGGCTCCGGTCCCTCCGGCTCGACGATGGTCCTCCGTCCGCGCTCTCCCCGAAAAAGTTCGCGAGCCTCCTAAGCGTTCGGCTCCCGGAGGTGTCCTTGAGGTCAGAGCCTGTCCGCCGGGGACGGGTGACACGGGTGATGGAGGAGACCTCATGGATGTGATGCAGCTCACGGACGAGTACTCCGCCCTGGAACGGCAGTTCGCCCGCCGGACGCCGGCCGGGTCGGAGATCGCGGCGGACCTGACGCAGGAGGTGTACCTCGGGATCCTGCGGCGTCGGGACGCGCAGGGCTCGATGGACGATCCGAAGAAGTACCTCTACGGGGTCGCGGCCAAGAAGTACGCCGACTGGTCGCGGGCGACCAAGCGGGAACGGGGCCGACGCGGGCCGACGCTGGACGAGCTGAGGATCGGCACGACGGCCCAGGCGGCCGACCGGCCGCTGCACGAGCGCGAGCTCCGACAGGAGGTCGAGCGGAGGCTGCGGCGGCTGACGGCGGTGGAGCGGGCGGTCGTGCGGCTGCGCTATCTGGAGGAGCTTCCGAATCGCGAGGTCGCCCGCCGGCTCGACCTGGAGCCGGCCCAGGCCAGCCGGATCAAGTACCGGGCGCTCCGGAAGATGGGCGACTGAAACCCGGGGTGACGGCCCCGGGCCGTCGGTGCCCGTCCCGGGCTCGGGCGGCGCCGTGGGTCCGGGGTCTCGCGCTCTCCGTCGGGTCGGCCGACGGAGCTGCTACCGTTTCCCACTGTGATGTTCTGCGTCGGCTGCGGAGTCACACGACCGGGGGACGAGCGCTGCCGCACCTGTGGTGCGAAGACACCCGAGTTGTGTCCCGGTTGCGGGGTGCCGGTCGGAGAGTCGTTCCGGTTCTGCGCCCGCTGTGGGCGCAGCCGGGAGGCGGTCGCGCCACGCCCGGTTTCGTCCGAGCCGAGCCCGAGCGGTGAGCGTCGGGTCGTCACGGTCGTGTTCATCGATCTGGTCGGCTCGACCCGGATGGCCGAACGGCTCGACCCCGAGACCATCACCGACCTGATGAACGCGTTGTTCGCGCGTCTGGTCGAGGTCGTCGAGCGCTACGACGGCACCATCGACAAGCTGATCGGCGACGCCGCGATGGTGCTGTTCGGAGCCCCGGTGGCGCACGAGGACGACGCCGAGCGCGCCGTCCGGGCGGCCCACGACGCGCTCGGCTTGCTGCCGGAGCTCAACCGCGAGCTGGCCGCCTCCCTGGGAGACGGGCCGGAGCTCGATCTGCACATCGGCATCGCGACCGGGCTGGTGGTCGCGGGCCGGGTCGGGGAGCCTCCCTACGGCGGCTACACGGTGATGGGCGACGCGGTCAACCTGGCGGCCCGGCTCGTCCACCTGGCCGGACCGGGTGAGGTGCTGCTGTCGGAGTCCACCCGCCGGCTCGTGCGCGGCCGGCTCCGGACCGAGCCCGTCGACCGGCTGACGGTGCGCGGCAAGCGCGAGCCGGTCTCGGTCTACCGCTCGTCCGGCCTGGAGGCCCCGGAGGCCGAG
>JAAAKM020002070.1:0-13850 GCA_010016025.2 Alatinidae sp. Z8VKAUB7J3 | reverse complement strand
GAGGCAAACGAACTTCCATTTGAGCTTTTAAAATACTGGATCCATTATTAATTGTCATGACTGTGAAGCTCGGTCTTACAACTATCATGTTTCATTGCTAGAAACAGCACTTCACTACGTCTACTTTGTGAGTGAGAATCTCTTGTCGTTATGCTGCGAGCTGCGGCCTTACCAGCTGATCCCTTTTACTTATACCCACTCGTTGAGATCATGCAATAAAAAAAACTCAACAACATGATATTCTAATAAAAAATTTTGTTAACAGGTTATGGGAGTTATGACTTGATAGAGTATTACCGTATTCGTGTAGGGGAAGGGAGACGCCTCCTCTTTAATGTCCTGCAATTGTAAGTAGAAACTGATATCCTAAGGTAAGAATCTTTAAAGACATATTCTAAACATTTTACTAGATTTTGTTTTAAGTGGTTGATTTTTTTAAAAAGTTTAGTCATGTGATTCCTTTGTGACGTCATTATGTACATGATTCAGATCTAGCAGGCTTTGAAGTAAGAAAGGTATTACTTGCCATAAAAAGGGAGACCAAAGGGGAGTACGATTACGTCAATTTTAAGTAAAAACGCTAAGATTTTGCAGAAGTTGTTATGATTGTATTAGTAATTATTCTAGTAATTAAGCATATAATTTCAAGTACGAATTGCAACCTAAGTAATATTAATCTGAGTTGATTGTCTATGATTTTAATAGCTTCTACTACCGTACCGTGCTTTGAAAACCCATACAAACATCTTTTTAAGAAATGGTTTGTTCTTGCCTGCAGTGCAGGCTTAAAGGTGCCAAAACCTCATGATAAACTTCTCCTCTGCCTTTACGGATAGGATCCTTCAATCCTACCCGAGCATCCATGCATAATATGATAATTAAACTTGATCAGAGTACATTACAAGCAAAGACGATGCGTTTGAGACCACGTAGTAAGTAACTGCAGAAATATTAGAAGTATTTTTCCTTTTATTTTCTTACAATTTTATCTCTAGATGAAATTGCGATTTAGATTTGGTTTGTGAAGATTTTTGATTGTTGCTTTCAGAAACACACCATGAATAACGTACTGCTTATTTAGACAGTAAGTTCTAAAACAACGTTTGTGCGGTACTTGCATGTTTCAGAATAAAGTTTTGCATTGCTTTTAACAGTAGGCCTACCTTACCCGACGTATTTGAGGAACTGTATACCCGAGGGGGGGGGGGGTAATCCGCGCCCTATTTTACCAATTGCCCTTAGGGGATCAGACCCTTACCCTTTGGAAAAGGAGACAAGTTCTCTATCCACTGGACCACGGGGGCTCTGAAAGTATGAAAACAACACTGTATTCATTAATATTTCTGTCTTTATATCTGGCAATGAAAAAAAGGCCAACTGGTCTTCTGTTTTGTATTAGGCCTACGTTTGACATCATTGCCATTGTAGTAATATTTCAAGATTCAGTTGTTTTCAAACTTAACATTATAGACAATATTTGCAAGCATGGGTTGGCACTCTACTTTACGAATATGTTATCAATATTCATATCAATTGATGCCATCTTAATTAGTATCATAAAACTAGAAAATTTCAATTCACAACATTGGCATCACAAGCTTTGTCATTCTTAAACTGACAAACATACAATAATGTAAAGCTATTCTGATTTTTCTATTAAAAAGGTCCTGGGTTTAATTTCTGACTTGGTCTTATCTTAAATGATTCGGTTTATCTTTATCGGTTAAAAGTGTCTTTTTAGTTATTCAAACATTTATTCAAATGAAAATCGACGATTAGAAAAACTAATCCAACGAAATCAAGATTTCATAGAATGTGTTGTTTTTATGCACTTCTGACGAATCATTCTTAGGTTTGCAGCATGCTGCATTCAGGTTCTTTATTCTCCAACAGTAAAATAAAATGAACGATCAATTCCAACTTAAAAGCAATCTATTCTGCTAAGAAAGCACCAACAGCCTGGCTTTATTAATGCTTGGAGCGTGGGAGGTTTCACACAATATTGTCGAGGCGTTTTTTGCAAAGGAGAACTTTCATTTAAGATTTACAGATTTAAATTTGTTTAAGCGTTGAGGTAATACTTGTTAAGTGATAGGTTACATTTCTTGATTTACATTTGAGCTTTCTACTTACCTGAAAATACTCTGCGTTGGGAGAAAGCTATTTTGCTCAAGAAGCATTTACTAATTTAATGTCATATCTTTCAGGTCATGGAAATATATGTCTGCAGAGAAGTTATTTTTAGTCTCGTAGATTTATTCGCCGGCCTTCTGTGTTGCTATTGGCTGCCATTCCGTAGGTAAGGATTGTAGCATAGTGATTGATAGCAGGAACTATCGATTGCATCAAGTTATTTAAGTTATGAAGGAGAAAATTTCCTTGATTTACCTAATCCACTTTTCATTTAAAAATTCTGCGCAATGTAGGTATGCCATAATTGAATCTTTTTTCTTTGCAGAAACTCGCCATACTGGCTCATCAAATGAACATGAATGCCTAGACGCATAATCACATGTCACTTCTATTTGGGAGTTGTTATTGGCAATAAATAAAGCTATGGAAAGACCTACATTTTTACAGACTTATGGAGGTATGTGTACAGAAGCGTTGTCAGTGCGACTATTAGTTGCTAGAAATGACTAGGTTACGCAACAAAGTTCCACAACATAATTTTAGAAGTATTAGCATTTAGATTTGTAGCTCTTCGGTGAATTGCTGTCTCCTTGCATTGACATGCGGACTTCTAGCAAAAGTATAAATCGCAATTTGTGTGTCTTCACGCTTGCTGAAATATTGATGTCGTCGGTTGAAATTATCGCTTAATGATGTACTTGCTTGGAGATTCAACGTACAAAGCCCTTGGAGGATTTTTAATTACCATCAGTGTGCTAGGTGGAGTCCTGAATGGATTTGTTGTGCTGTTTTTCTTTCGGTTGTACAAGCGTGAAGGAAGATTGATCAATTTACTCATATGCAGCACAGCCACATCAGATCTGCTACCATCAATTTTTGCTTATCCTTTAGCAGCATTGCGAACTTTGCAGCGTAATCCGTACAGCAGTAAAAATGTTGCCTGCAAACTGGAAGGATTTTGCATCCATATGACTGCATTGTCTTCTGTCATTCATCTCGCAGCCATGGCATATGAGCGCTACAGTGTGATAAAGTCTGGAACAAGTAAGATATTTTCAGTAAAAAGGCAGTACTTTATTGTCGCTATGATTTGGATCTATTCATTATCTGTGAGCATCATGCCTTTCTGTGGATGGTCAAGTTATGAACCCGAAGGAATACAGACTAGCTGCACTGTCAACTGGAAATCCAATGAAGCAGAGGATGTGTCATACAGCGGACTGCTGTTGTTCACCAATTTCATTTTTCCGTTTGGTGTAATTGTATTTTCTTATGTTAGATTGTACAAGTACGTCAGAACAAACTCCTTTGCGAAACAATGGAGTGATTCCCAAATTTGTCGCGACTTTTGGAGAAAACGGATGCAAAAGAATAAAGCATTAGCTGTCATGGTGTTTGTCCTGATTGCAATGTTTCTAGCAACATGGACACCATATGTTGTGATTTCAATGTACAACTTAATTGGAGCACCTGATTTAAATCCCTTGGTAGAAACAATTCCTGCAATATTTGCAAAATCGTTTACAATACTTAACCCCCTAGTATATGGTATCAAACATCATAAGTTTCGAGCCGAGATAAAGAGACTGTATTGCCTTATTTTCGGTATTTCCAACAAAGATAGTTCCAAGATCATGACAAGTGAATGCAGTGGAGATACCATTTGTGTACCTTCAACAGAATTAAGAAATTCCACCAATCAATCTAACATGAATGACAAACACTACAACAATAGCAAAACAGAAGAAAAACCTGTAACTGCAACAACTGCATTAGTCGAAAGTGACAACAAAGAGGAAGCTTTATGATCGAAAGGCAATCGTTTTTATCTGCAGAGGAGAGACTACCAAGCTGCCATAAGAGAATTGCAATAGCCACTACGTTTTTGTATGTGTAGGTATTAACGATAGATGATGGCTATCCAGAGGATTTTATGGTACCTAAGATACATCTGACGTCCGGTACGAGCATAATGCACTGGTAGCATTAAAATGTGTTGATGTACTTAGAATATTTTCTGACATGTTCGTATTAATTGTAGGTGAAAGGCCAGTTTTAAGTAAAGCATTGTTGATGAAAACCTTTACATGCTAAAAGTAACAGTTTTCTGATTGCGACTTCTGCAAGATGTTACCATAGTAAAGCAGCCACAGAATTATGACTTCGATAAATATCTTCGGCTTTCTACATCTCCACTGTAGAAAGATAGTTGAACAGTCTCTTGATGTTCTCTCAGATGAAGTTTATCAAACCTATAAGAAAGTCAAGGGACAGAATGCAAAATGGTCTTAGGCTGCAAACATTAATTCTGTTACTTAGCAATGCTATCAACTATATCTTAATTTCTTCAAAACTATCTTGAGGTCTGGTAAGTTTTCCTTCATGGAAAATTATCACGGTGAAGGTATTGTCATGATCACAGTGCAGGCACTGATATTTTATTTCGATTACAAAGACACCTTGGGAACAGCAGAGGCTTTTATCGTGTTTATTGAAAAGTCCATGAAAATATTAAACTCAAATGAAGAACACGTTGTCATGGGATTGATCCCAAATACTTAGAAGGATCTTTTATTTTGTAAAGAGTTCAAGGCGTTATTTTAATTTTGTGAAATATGTGAAGAGGGAAGGATAATATTGATAATATTCCAGTTGATGTAAATGATGCTCCTTAAAGTGTATTACGATTTTAATAGGCAAATCACCGTAACGTTAGTATTATAATGTACGACCATGAATCGAAGTCACTTTACAGGACTGCAATTCATTTTTTACAGGTTAAAGGTGAAGGTTTTCAGTGCTACTTATGCAGTTCTTGCTGCAATCAAAACATTTTTGTCACTTATTAAAGCTCTAACGTATTTCAACTTAAACCTCTTTTAAGAATAAAACAGACAAGAGCAGAAGCATTTATTAATTTAAGGTTGGTATTCTTATAACTAGAGTCCCTAAATTGATGTCTACCCGTTAACATGGCTACCGTTTTCCCTACGATGTTCTTGATGAAACGCATTACGTAACATATGCAGTCACTAAATTTTTCCCTCGGCATATATTGATTCAATCCAGACATAGATTAGCATCCGTTATTCTGTTGTAATACAAGAAAAAATAACAGGCATTCATCTTTATTAGGATAAGGTAAGAACAATTTACATCCTCCTCTGTATAGACTAGGTAAGGGAAGCAGACGTTTTCAATATAAACGAGCAATATGGGAATTTGCAAAGACAGTTGCACGTTATCTTATTTCTTAAGCAAAGTATCAGTGAGGCATTTTATTTTCTTATCTTACAGTACTTATTCCTTAGCTGTTCATTAAAATCTGTATAATCGCTTATGTTTTCAACTTCCACTTTGTTGTTTTACTTGATAGGTTTTGCTCAAAATCTATCTTGCTACATAGGTAATTTTTAATTGCCTCCTATCCTACAACAATCACTGTTTACAAGCCGGAAAATACACTATGTAAAGAATGAAAAAATAAAAAAAATTACATGAATACCTTTCGGCGTACCGATTGCACATTGAGGACCGTCTTGCACTTTCTAATGTACAGCATTTCTTTAAATGAGAAATCGAATTTGCTAACAAATTTGCTGAGCACGTACAAATGGTCATCTAGATTTCGTGAAATCTATTCATCGTGTTCATTTTCATAATGTTTACTAATAGAAAACGCTTGTCTTTCGTGACCTTCTACTCGTTCATCGTTTTTCATTTTTCATTCTTTGCGTAGTTTATATTGATAGATCTCGCATTATGTTAAATATTTTCCTTGAGAATGGTGTCAAAATGACTCCGAAACGTCGGAAAGAGATTGTAGCCTTAATATTTGTTTGCTTGTGTTTCAGCAAATGTTTTATAGAAATTTTAGGGGGAATAAAAACATCTTCTTAAGATCTAAGGGGCATCTCGCCACTTCCCCTTGTTGGCAGTCTCACAACTGCTTCCTATTATCATCCTCTGTAAAGCATCTATCAGTACACAACAGATGTTCGCCGTTTCAGGGGCTCTATAGAGAGTCAAGTCTTGGATATGTTCAGAGACAGTATATTTCACTTGCACGTAATTAATAGAAAACTTTCTTCGACTCATTCAGGTTGGCACATTTCCACTCGCAGTGGTTCTGGCGTCTCTAAAATCTGTTTTTCAAATATCAAAATTGAGTTTTATTTTGCTCCTGATAAGAAAGTAGAGTTATCTTAAAACTACGCTAAACGATCATACAAAATACTGAACAGGCCAACTGATGTATCCAGCTAGTTGTGGTATCCACAAGAGACACCTCAATTAGGACTACCAGGTGGTGGCAATAAATCCATTCGACGCACTCTTTCACCTGGGAGAACAGCTTTCTAAATAATGGGTGGTCACATGAGTCAACAGATGCTACGCCCAGCCCTCGCCAAAAGGAGCTAGCCAGTAAAAAAAGTGCCCCATAATTCTGCTTTGCAAAAAATCTGCTATTACCAGCTATAGACGCCAATACTTTACGGCAAACAAGTGGTTTTATAAATTCAGTTTCTCAAAATTTAGAGAATTGATAATAAGTTCAGATTCGAAGTGAGAAACGAAACAAGCATGCAAATTACGTCCTTACTGTAGATAATTTGGCTATTCAGTGCAAAAAAAGTCTCAGTAAAACAAATGGTTATAAAAAGTATTATGAAACAAGTTAAGATTCCAAAATGTCTATTTTAATGAAATAAGATTATTTCTATTCCAACTGCATGAGGGTCAACTTATAACTTATTTCACCATGAAGTTCCGTGGTGGTGCTACCTGGAGGGTTGTGGAACTTAAACCCCTCCACCCTTTTCCAGGTAATATTTTCTTCTGGCAAGGAGAACAAAGAAGAGACAGAAATAAGAAATTAAGATTCCTTAGCCAGCTTATAGTGTCAAAAGGTACAAAAAATTTGCCATGGTTATTGATTAAAATAAAAACTCCAAAACCATTGATTATATCTAAGCCCCCTCCCCCGTTTTTTAACTTAGTGGTGCCACCTCTGAAATTTAAAAGAAGCCTTACTGAGCACCCAGTATAATATCTCCAACCCTGAAAATGTGTGCCCAAAGCGAATTTAAGGATTGATTGCATGCAGGTAAGCATACGTTGCAGTACCGTGAGTAATCTTCCATGTGGTCAGCTTTCGGAATATCTACTTTCATGACATTTTTTAAGGTGACACGTTAAATAAGATGAATCTTATTATCTGTAAATATGAAGCATGCAACTTTTGTGGTGCACCATACTTTCCCTCAAATTAGGTCATTTCCTTATCTCCACTCTAGGATCTAAATAATCAACAATTCTTTAAATTTTGCTTTGCGTGACTTAATATTAAAGTCGACTTCTATTTAAGTATCTTAATAACCATTACTGCGTTCCATATGACGATTTGAAATTCACTCACCTTAATCGTTGGTTAACCGGAGGATTGTGATAAAACATCTTATCTAATACTACAGTACTGAATCACGAAGTCATCGAGTTTAAAACAAGGGCTGTAACAAGTTTGTATGCAAAAATTTACCCAAGAATCAGTTGAAAGATAAGAACATACTATTTTATATATCAGCAACTAGTTGCTAACCCTTTAGCCCTCAAATTAGCCCCCAAAATATGCAACTTAATTAGCAACCCTCAACTCTGATAGTTAGTTAGCAACTCTTTTCATAGAGCAAAATTACAAATTTCCTTAAAAATAAAGACAGAAGAATTCTTTTTGTTTTTGGACAAATACACAACGGACTATTTATCTGTATAACTCACTACAAGTAGACAGAAGAAAAACAGACCTTTATCTGCCAGTAGTACTATAGGATAGAAATAAGAGTATGCCAAAGGTCAGTCCCTGGGGACTTACTACTGGCAATGTAAATATGGTACTCCCAAAGCCCCACTCTCCGAGAAAAAAAGTTGAAAGAAGAACACGCTCAAAACAGGGTTAAAACAACTAGGGGACCTTTGACATGCGGACCCCAGCTTACGTTTTCAAGGAACACCAAACTGAGGAGGAAATTACCAGCTGTGACATCCTCATTATTCTCATCGTAATTGCTATTACCATTAATAGGAGCATCTTCTACGTCACTATTTGCCGTGTTTGACATTATTATCATGATCGTTGTCATTATCATCATCTTGAATTATCGTCACCACAAACACCGTCATTATCATCAGCACCATTATCTACATCGTCACTCTCGGTGTCATGACCTGCAGAGGCGTATTCTTAATTGCTTTACTGTAGTCAAATTGTTTAACCACAATAAAATAATGATACGTACAAAATGCAACGGGGAAAATGTAAATGAGTTGATAATAAGAGACTGAACAATATCAGAGTATTTTTGCTCGAGATAAAATCATAAATAACAAAATTCAATGCAAATTTCAATGTTGAAAATTAATACAAAACAAAAGATTCTGCATGGACTCTCAGGCTGATAAGTGACGACGCATAAGACAACGTTTGGTCATAGTAATAAAGGCACTTGATGTAAACTACTGTGTCTACTCCGCAGTAAAGCCATACAAATCAGTACATTTATTGACCTTGAATCTCCACCGTCTCCACCAACTTTGGTAGAAGTGGAGAATATAGTTGACAAGAATATTATAAGGTCACTCAAGTAGAGTTTATAATGTATTACTGCGACATCAGTTTGGTTTGAGCACTTTTCTCCTTTTCTTGGTTTACAAACCGAATAGTTTTCAGGTTATCAATCACCCCTACCATTCTAAAATAAACAAAAATGTTTTGAATGCGAGGAAGAAGCCAAGGACCACTTCCGTCATGCTGCACCTACCGGCTGCGTTTATTTACATATTGTTCAACAAATAATGGTGACGTTCATGTTAGACACCTACAAATTGGCATCAGATACTTAATATCATTGAAGAAATGGTATACAAAATAAGAGCACCTGCTATAGGCATATAGATATGACGATGCCAATAGATAAGCAACTGTGGGAAAATATTGGATCATAACCTCAACCCTAGCATGTTTGTGATAAAATTAAATTACTCTGGACTTCTCATTGATTAATACTTTTGTGAAAACTTGAAGATTTTTTTATTGCGAAAATCAGTACTCTGATATCCATGTTTGAATTTATGAGCAGGAGGTGTCCAAAACAGAGTCCGGAAAAATGGCTGAGCTTCCTTTAACGTACAGTTTTAGAGTCAAAATCATTGTCAAAAATCTAATATGACACAATGGCAGTAGGAATAAAACACCAGAAAGTTTGCACAATCATCTTATATGAGAGACTGAGCAGACCAAGAACGGTGGTTGTTGGAGAGCCCGTCCACTGCTTTACAAAACGAGGCCATTCATCATCGATATTTTTTATTCATTTGATTACCTTAAGCTTTTTATACACTTTGCTTTTGATGCCCATAATTATTTACACGACAGTATTACTCTTAGACCTTACAGTCTAATCCTCAAATAAGTACTTTGTTTTCTGTATTATATTTCATTCCTGGTTGAAACCTTTAGCCTTTCTTTCACTTTTGCTACCTGTGAGCGTGAAATTCAAGCCGCAAAATCGCCATATCTCTAAACTCTCCACACGGACTTTAACAGATTCCTTAAAAGAGTTAACATTAGCCTGGCTCAATATTCAAATTTAAAAAAGCTCGTTAAAAATATACTTTGAGAAAATGACAGTAGCAATAAATGAACCAAAGTTTTCAAGTACTACTGATACGAAGAGAAGAGTGAACCAACTGTGGGTTGTTACTAGTTATCAAACATGGCAGACACTGGAGATCACCATTGCATGTAACAACATTAACACGTAGTGGTAGTTTCCATTGCCTGATTTTAGATGCCTACCAATTTGTAACTGATCTTAAGTGTTTACACAAGGCTGTGTTGGGGGATCGGATCCAAACTGGTCCGCCGTCATAAGTGGTACCATCCCGGTGTTGATTGCAGCTCGAAAACGGCTTTGGATTTACCAGATCCTGTGCAATGTCAGGCTGATCCGTACTGGTTCCGGTGCGGATCTTTTTGGAGCTGTAAACAGGGTATGTATCAAAGAGTGGTTTTCATATCAAAGTAATTAGAGATTGCGTAGATAACCATGATATGTAATCTGCTAAGATGGTTTGACCGCATTAATGTTTTCATTAGTAGGTGATAATGTAAAAAGTAAGCCAGGGGTATGGGTGGATACATAGTGGGATAGGAAGAGGTTGGTAAACGTACATCTGGTCCTCCCACTTTAAGCTTAAAATGACATCCCAACAAGTAATTTCTCTCCTGTCTTTTCGCTGTTGGAGTAAAGAGTAAATAAGAATATCAAAATACGCTGAAGTATTATTTTCGAGCAGAGAGTACTGAAGTGAAATTGTCACAAAGATGTTTTAGTCACAGTAATAATCTGATCTTCAAACGGCTGACAAAATATAGCTTTCAAGACACATTTAATCAACGAGTAATGACTTTAAAAATCTACAGACGTTCTTATAGAAACTCAGTTAATATGGCTCGGTCGATAAGTTGTGGACTGGGCTCAAAAAACATAGATAAGAACGACTTAAACTACGAGATAGGGTATCAACTTGTCCGTTTGTGACCTCGTCCTCAAATGAAGGCAGTTTGTCCTTACGCTGTCAACAAGAAGAATGGAGTGGGTACAAATTGCAAACGGACTTGCGATTTTGATGAAATTTTGACACCACACGTCAGTACCTAAGTTAATTTTGTTTCCGAAGTTAGATAATTCATTCACACACTAAGACCATAGATGTATCGAATATTGCTTTCGTTAGGTGCATTGATAAGTTAAGTTATGTTTTCAACTAATCTGTAAATAATTAGAGTTAGTCATAAATGACCAGGTATCTCTGAAAACAGACGCACTGTAGTAGTAATTGCGATCAATAGATTTGATATTTAGGAGTGCAATGTACATAAGTATTTGTATGGATTAGTACAATCTTGTGATTTGCAATTGGAAAACATGTAATTTTTACGTCGGGAATTGTTGACCAGTGTGTAGAACAGTAATTGTTGTAAACTTTACGTTCACTGGCTTCTAGAGTTTTAACGGTGTCTACGGTAGAAATAAATTTCGGTACTACTGTCGATGTTGCATTAAGTGTTTCCTCTCTCCATGCTACTTTGCAATCACTAGTTTGCCTGATCTTCTGATCTGTTGTGGGAAGTTCCATATAAAATGATTAGTTATTTAATGCAGTTATAAGTCTCTACCTTTTGCTTCCTGTTATTTCTCCTTCTCATTTTCATTTCCAATTGTCAGCTTCTATGGGGTTATGTCAGACCATGTTTACGATCAACATAAAGTGGAAACCCCCTGTTAGCGACGACGCTAGCCACGCAATTGCTTTGCCAAGGTTGTAATTATTTCCCGGCCCCGAAAATGTCTCTTTTTAGTTTCACTTACATGACCACCCCGGGGCCTAGAACGCGAGCAGCAGATTCGTTGTCCATAACGGCAAACTCGCCTCAGTAATCATACCACGTGGATGCTATCCTAAAAGTCATAACTGCCTGGCATTCAGCAGACACCGCAGCTTGCTGACCAAATAAAACGAACAAAAATTTTTTACTGTACTTTAGACAAAGTTATTGTACTTATAAGACAGACAAAGGAATTTATAGGCGCCCCATCTGCTTTGTCATATGTAAGAGTTAAACGTTGCGCCATGTGGACTTCAAACAGTAACAAACCCTGCGTAGCAAATTTGCTTTTTATCGCGGAAATCATATTCGATGGACAATAAACTGTTATTACGTTTAACATCTTCAGTGAAGAAAATGATGTGGTATTGTGTATCTGTGCATTAGTTTTATATCAAAGACATGGAATGCATTTTTTAGATTGATTTAAATATGCCACCTGTCAAAGAGAATTTCATTATGGTGCGTCTTCGTGCGTGCCCCCATTCGAAAGCCAAATTGTCCACAGCCACGCCCCTATTGGACCCGTCAGTTATCGGTGTTACTATGTAGCCGGAAACCATACGAAAGGCCCGTGACTAATAATGATCCAGATTCTATCTGTAACTCTGGGAAATACACAGCTAACGTCGATCCTGCGCCCGAGCTATTGGATCCCCGTCTGTCTCTGCTGATCGTCTTATGCGGATCTTCCCGAACCAGGGATGGATGACTTAACACTAGAATACAGTGTTTTTATGCTTCTAGTACATGTTTACTTAACAAGTGTAGATTCTAACTATGAACATATTTCACCTTTATACGTAGTCCCAAGGACGCATGTAACATACGTCTCATGAAATTAAACTGCAGGACTCCTAATCTTTAAGGGGATGCGATCAGGTATCAGACCAAGCTTCAATACAGTATTGCTTTTGATTGTTAAGAGCTCCTGACCCACTTCATAGTTTGAAAAAGATTCTCTTAAGGCTGTCAACAGAGAAATTACTCCACAATAAGAATAAGTCCGTCACTGTTCCTTTCAAGTAGATCTGTGCATCTGGTAGCAACCTAAACTTGAAGTGCATTAAACGGCTATCATCGATTCAGTGCTTATGGGCTGGTGGTGACTCTGTGAAAGTGTTCGCCCCAAAATGAAAGAATATGAACTTCATCAACTTGCAATGTCAACTCAGGCTAACATTTTCAGTAAATGCTTTCTATAAACCTCAAGTGTAAAATTAACGTTCTTTATTTGGTATGCGGTAATAAAGCACTGTGATTAAGAATGTGAAACTACTGGTCAACTATACTCAGAAAATAGGCCAAGTTTCCTGTACTAAATATATTTTAACTCTAATGAAAAATGAAAACTCTAAACACTCGATCAGATATCGATCGTCTATACTCGAAATCCAAACTCGAAAACTCTCTAATCCAAGTCTATACATTAAAACCAAACTGTGACTCAATTCTATGCCTACAATTCCTAAAAGATAATATTAGGGAGTGGCTCTGGGCTAGTCACCTGACTAGACCCACCCTATTTCCGATCACACCGGAAAAATGGCACGGTAAAAAGGCACTAAAAAGTCATAACTCGGAAAAAATTAATCTTTCACGATCAAACCTTTCCTTTAGTGGCTCAAAGTCTGGGCGGGTACAAAAGAGGTAGGGGGAGGGGGTAAAGGTTCAAGGAAATTCGTCTTGAAATTGGTGAAAGTCCGTCAACAAAATACGCTCGAAGATTTTTTTAAAAATATAAAACGTTGGTATTTCTGAATACTAGTTTTGAAAAGAACAGTAGAGAAATATAGAGAAACACTAGAGAAAATACATCACCACCGGAGCCGAGCCCGTGATCAATGCTTTCGTGGCGTGCGCTCTACCAACTGCGCTAGGTGACCTACGATGTTAACATAGTCTGTTTCTCTAGTCGACACATTAGCTCTCAATCATCTACCGGTGGACATTCACATCCAACTCAACAAAATTTGAGACCAGCCGCTTTGCGCCATGTGACTCAACCAAGAATGGACTGCCCTCCGGCCCGTCTATATGTTCAAAGCCCATTGGAGTTATCAGTATCATCGCTGAGAGAGGATTTGAAATATAAGTTTTGAAAAGAACAATAGAGAAATAGAAAATATATCATCAACGGGGATTTCTGAATACCTTCCTAGGAATATTATTGTAAACGATCCTTATTCGTTGGCTGGTATGTTAAGGTTCGTTAGGGCCGGTATTGATAATAAATCGTTCGAGTAAGAAATGAAACTTGATTGCTAGT
>JAAAKM020002068.1:0-10864 GCA_010016025.2 Alatinidae sp. Z8VKAUB7J3 | reverse complement strand
TTATAAAGCAAGGCTGTGGAAAGGAGAAGAGGCTGTTATGGATAGTGAGGCAACAACAATACATGCATTCACAGCAATATTCAAAGCCTTGAGAAACAACAGAGTCCAGATAAAAAGATAAATTGGTAAAACCTTACTATCCTAAGAGGAATGTCAATTTAGTACAGAGAAATACCTCAAAGGGCTATATCTCAATCTACACTATCGATTGATCAAACTGGAAAAGCAAGATTAGGTGGAGACAAAGGAAACACAATCTAGCACCACACTGCCAAACACAATCTAGCACCAAGAAGACGTTTATCATCACCTTATCTACCAAGAAAGCAAGGTAACTGGATTAAAATCAAATACAAGTCACCTTATTGTCAATACTTGGCCAGGCGCTTTGTAAAATACAGGTGTAACTAAGCAGTCGATAATCTAACTAGAGAAGTGCCAGTTACATTTCATGACCGTCGATCCTGTAGCCAACTGTGATCTATTGGACAGTTGTAGATCAAGACCTTTAGCCGCAGCTATTGGCATTGAGTTTTATAAACTTTACAAAGACATTTAACGGACTTTTTCCCTAGTGTAATCTTCTCTTTATGAGTCATTCGGTGCCTACCCGACGACGCTGAAACATTTATTAGTTCATGTTCCAGTGTCCTCTATTGCCCGTTGCGGCCATCAGGTCAGTCCAATGTCTTCATCTATCATTACCCTTATTGTGGCGTAGGCGCGACGAACACTTCTCTTTGCATTTGGAAACCAGAGTAGTAGCCTTCCTGCAGGCCTATCATGACGACAACATGGCTTGAAAGTGGAAAGTGGTAGAAGTCTCCTCTTCATAATATCAGATACACACGGCAAGGTCCTGTAAAGAGACTTGTTGTTTGTTGTATGATGCCTCAAGAAAATATAGTAGGTTATCCGTAACTTACTGATCTAGGTACCGTCTAGTCGATTTCGGTTAGCAAAGTCTGGCTATTCAGGAATATAGTTTCTATGCTGGCACGAAAGACCTTCCATTTGGTTCGCTCTTGATCAAAGCTTTACATACCTCTCCCAGCAAATGTAGTGCACGACTAGCTGATTTTACAACCATAGCAGGGCTACTGTCAAGATCGACCTGGAGAGTTTACGTCATCAACACAATCAATTTCTGATCCGTTTAATAAAAGCATATCTGATGCAATCAAAAATAGACCAATGTCTTGACACGCTTTCTCAACTTGTTTGAGCAGATCTTGTGTAATCCGAGTGGCATCTTCAAGTACAATAATGTCGTCAGCATTGCCCGGGCCTGCTCAAACTACGGTAGGATGGCGAATGCTTCGAGGCCACCTTCAGTGCGAGACCATCTCTGTTAGTGATTGATGGAAGCAGTGCACGATCGAGAACGATCTTAAACAAAAAAGGAGTGAGACGCTCATCCTGAAGAACACCTTTGTAAATATGAACGCATCTGTCTCCACTTCGTGTAATCAATTGGGGCCTTTGTGTCCTTATGCATGACAGCGATTGCATTCTATTGCAGTTGATGGAATCCAAAACCTTGTGAAAATCAATCAGAGATCTACTGGCTTCCATTTTATGATTCTGTAATTCCCCTACAATGCACAAGAGAGCAAGTATATGAGCTGCGATCAATGTCCTTGCATGTATGTATGTATGTATGTATGTATGTATGTATGTATGTATGTATTTATTTATATTGCCATATAGAAGAAAAATAGTTACAAAACAAAATGAAATAATAAGTCAAAATTACAAGATAATTATAAGATATTAATTACTTTCCAAAATTAAACAAAATATTCCAGTCTCTGTAAAGAATAAAATACAAAATATAAGAAATGAAAAACAAAGAAGTTGTGCTCAATAAACCCCTACTGATAAAGTTGGCAGGCATAGTATTAAAAAGGTTCAGAAGACCTTGTTTCCATAATGGTCCTTGACGAAGTCCATTCTGATTTTGACGCAACACTTTCTCGATACAGCAAAGACTGAAATAATTCGTTAAAACTCTATGCGATGAAAAAATCTTTACAGATAGCTATGAATTATTACTAACCGTACCATTAAGAAGAGTGGTTTTGGAATGAAGCAAAGAAAGTCGGCTGGGTTTTGCCCAACAAACTATTTTCTTGACGAATTGCCGATTGCAGAATAATGAGATATAGAGAAACGAACTACTCAAAAGTATAGAAAAACGAACTACTCAAAAAGTAACATTGACAGAACATCTTAGAAGAACGGGGCTCATCGTATAAGAAACCAGAGCCCTAACTGCAGCACAAAAGAGACGGTAAACAGTTTCATTCTCAAGGTAAAAACCCCTTTCGTTTCTACGTGTGCGCTTAAAGAAGCTTGATACACTTCCAATTGGCAAAAATATGTACAGCACAAAAAAGGCGTGCTAACAGGTATCTTCCACAAACGAATTTCTATGCTTAGCACAACGGTATTTTATTTTACGGGAGAATGTAGACTTTGTGCGCTAAATTTTAAGGGATAGATGCCTAAGACCGATAAAATTGTAACTAGAATTTCCTACATGAAGAAACAGTTAAGCGTTTATTAGTTAGTTTCAAGGGAAGATACAATCTTCTTACAATTTTGTCGTTAACTGATTTCTGTCATTGATGTGACATGAAGTTTACAATGAAACACATACTCATGTGTCAAGGTCTTTGTCATGTCTTAGTGGCGACAAATTTTTCTTTCCCACTAAAACGTGCTCTTTAGTCTCTATTTTACTCTTGTGGGAACATGCTCCGTCATGTTACTCAAAATCGTTACAATGTTATTCAAAGGCCTCATTTCGAAGGGGGTTTGCTTTGCTATTGTATGTTTGTAAAACGTGTTACATAATTTATAGCTAGGTTGCAAAAACTTTGAATATAATGCATTGACGTGCTCTTTCACCCCCTGCTCCCTGTGCCTAAAGCGGTGGCTCTTAATCTTTTTATATGCTCGTACCTTTTAAGTTTTCATTACACTTCCCAGTATTTCCTTTGAAAGTAGACTTCCGGAAGTAAATCAATACGAATTACAATGTAATGAATACAGTAATGCAATGCATTTTATACAAACGAAGTTTATACTGAATACAAAATCAGTCTCACAGTACAACTGTATTTACACAGTACACCGATAATGTTCCTGATGGCAATCTCGCAGTGGAACCCCATGAGAAGCAGCGAAGCTATGTTCCTAGTGGCTTCTTTCTTGTTGTGTAGTGTTTTACCCCAAGTTATAGTTATTTATTCACTACTTCTTATTGGAATGCAAGTTTTAGGCCTGTATGGTACTGAGTTTGACATCATTGCTCATACCCTCTGATTTGATACTTCGTAACCCCCATGGCAGTCTCCCCAGATGAGCAGTGGCTCCGACATTGAAACTACCTCAAAAAAACAGAAAACAGGCTAACTAATAAATAAAGAGCAGCTGGGGCATCCATGGTCAACGCCCTTCAATTTTGGCTACCGCGCAGAGAAGAAAGCCATGAGGCAGACTCAGCCGCCCAGTAGGACCGTCCCTCGCGGATTATGGAGAGCATCTGTCATCAATAAGAACAGATACTACATCCATTCCTTGCCAAAAGGCCCAGTTAAGAACCATGGCTCTACGAATTGAAACGCAGTTTGCAAATTCGAAGGCTTGGGATGTCACCAGTGCGCATGCCTGGTCTAACAATTGGTTCAGTCTGCAGATCCGTCAACATTTCTTCTGTAAAAACCAGAGATCGAAATACAATATTTATATTACGTCTTAGAACGTTCGACTTTACTAAGCGAAAACTAGACGCCAACGAACAGACTCGAATCCTGAGGAACATTTTGCGGCCAGGACCCAACAAGGCATATCTATCCTCATTTAGACTGCTAAGACCTGCTAAGGCGGGCTCACTCGAATAATCGAATAACCACATTGGTTGTATTCATCACTTCTTCCGTTAAACGATTAAATAATCGAATTGAAGACAAATCATATTTCTTGATTAATGAAAGTGACAGTAAAATTCAGCCACCGCACTTTTATGGTTAAAGTAAATAACTCCAGCTCTTATAAATCTGTTGTTTATAAATTAAATACAATGTGAAGACGTTTCTGCCCAGTACCCTACAAAAGAAAGCTAGACTTCCCTTTACTACGACTCCCCGGGTCTCTTATCTGTACAGGATATTGACAAAACAGCCATTCTGGAAGCTTAATGTTGATGTATACATAAGCCCTCGCCATTGATTTCTTTAAACATTTTATTCTTGCGCAGTGTCGTTCCGCAGTTTGGTTAGCAAATGTTTTATTTTAACTCTTAATGATCCTGAGAAACTGCACAGGGTGTTGGTTTCATGTCGGAGTTCCAACAGCGTATTCAAAGCGTACATATAAATAACCAAATGCTACTCATTTATGAAGGGTGTGACGATAACCTGCAGGGGATATATTACAGGAGAGAATGGACATTTTAAGCGTTGTTGTCTTACTTGACAAATACCAATGTGAACACGCTCATATTATTGGCCTGTTTACTTATCAAAGGGAGGGTACATTGGAAATAAACCAAACTACTAGATTAATACCTCCTTTCCAAGACTTAAAACTTTGTGTACTTAGGAAACAAAGCAAAATTATAGAACGATATTGTGGTCAGAATTCGAGTCAATAGCAGAACGATGAAACTAAATAAAACATAAAAAAGCCATATCAGAGATCAGCGGTAACCTACCAACACACAAAAACCGAAACTATAGCAATCTCTCTATCAAAGACCCCTGATGAGCAGTGGGTCCGACATTGAAACTACCCTAAATAAACAAAAAGGCAACCAAACAGGCTAACTAATAAATAAAACTATAGCGCATTTCAAAAATAGTTTACGTGTGTATCTAAATATCGATGTCCATCGGTGGATGTTTGGGAACTGATATGGCGACGAGAGAAATGGAATATGTTAACATCCAGCTTCACTTTACCTCAATTCGTAGAACACGCACTGCATAGACTCGCATTCAAATGGGGAGATACTTTCTACCTCTCTAACACCTTTCAAATACATGATTTTTCAAAATGAGTAGCATAGGCTTTGGGTCAGATCAGGAGTTTTTAACATTCACGCTCGAATCAGTACTGAAGCTGCTTCTTGTTTGTACACGTGCGTTGATTTTAAGTATAAAAATTATAAGCGCTGTGATGATAACGATTCGTGGAACATTCATTGGAGCTGCATTTTACTACAAAAATTTACTATTAAGTGCAACATTAAAATTTTAAATTTTGCATATTGCATTTTGCAACCCCGGTTCATGGGTTGCTTGCAACTTTTCGAATGTTGAGTTAGTTGTCTATAGAGGATTCCCTTACATAATAATTCTTAAACTCTGGTCCGTAAATTACACCCTGATTTACGTTGGCCTTTCCGATCAGCTCAGTTTAAAAAATCATTTATACGGTAATGATTCACTGCGCCAAGTTCGATAATTTTTGCAAAAAGTGCATAAGTTTTCACCACATCTACGCACTGAAAAACATGATTGCTGCATTGAATCTCGCCATGTAAAAAAATACTTCGGGAAACAAGGAGGCCAGCAATGTCATTCGCTGTTACTCTTTATCATTGGAAAATGACAGAAACCTGTAATTACAGAATTCTCTGTATCTCCTATCAACCTGCTAGGAAAGAACCGATAGAGAATCGATAACGCAACATCACTGAAGTGCGCGCAGCACCTTATAAGAATACTATTTCAGTGGATCGTGTCAAGGTGCCTATATGGGAAGATGTCATTACGCGCTGCACCAGGTTGATAGTCAGTCGAATAAACGATTAATAATTGCAAAAAGAGGATTACATCTATAGAGGGAAGGAGTATATCCAAATACCAACTGCGTGCAAAAACGTCTGAATTTAAAGGTGGGCTGGTCGGTAGAGAATTTAATATAAAAACATGATGGAAGGTTAGATTATAGAACCGTGCATCCGATCTGCACTGTCATATGAAGTGTAAGCATACAGAATAACGCAAAACATCACAAGAAAGTTTGCAAATCAATACCTTGAGAAGATAAGCAAGTACTAATTTAGCTGGAAACATCAATACAATGAGAAGTGTTTGCCTGTAAATATTTTAATCAAGCCATTAGACAATCACTAGCAAGAAGCCGTATCAGATTGTTCTGCAAAAATCGAACGGTTAAGATATATTAATAACAAAGTCCGCCCAAAAAATAACACTCGTACAAAGTGTTGGCTTTGTGCAGATGCACAGAAAAGTATGATTGAGATGATTGGCAACGAGTGACACTTGATTGTGGTCATGATGATCCATCATGTGTCTTTAGCATCGGAAAAAGTCAAAGGTTGGGGTAACAATACAACGTTTATATCACGTCAAAATGTCGTATTCTGATTATATTCTGTAACAGAGGCCTTTAATTTAGCATCTGGTATAATTTTTCTAAGGACTTTCTCTCCATTACCTCTGTGTTATACTGTAATTGAAAAACACCGCAGTAAGAAATTGCACGTAACTGTTATAGGACCATTCAAAAGTAAGTCAGTTCAATTTGGGCTGTTTTCAACCTACCTACCCCCGCCCCCATTATTTGCTTTGAAATAATAAGGTATATTATGATATGATAATAGCTTTTCGCATTTGGTCTTACTACACCACCCCCTAATTAGAGCATGCGTACCTTTTGAATCGCACCGTAGATCCACAACTCTACTTATTCTCTTTTGAAACTTCTAATGTACATAGGGATGTAATTTTACTTATATGGGACGGAACCAAGAGGGAGTGTGTGTGTGTGTGTGTTCTTGCAAGGCCTTTCTACAGTAATTTGTTTTCCGTCTCCCAAAGATGGTGCACTGTACTTAGGTTAAGAAACTGGTTTTAAATTTATAAATTTGGACTTACGTGGCAGTCTTGCATTTGTGTCTTTTAAGGGATGAGTTCTTTGTTGCCAAGAACTCTGGAAATCTTTTAAGCTTGCCAGGTTACAACACGAATACGTTTGCGATTCCTTACATGTCTGTGCCCAATAGAAAATTGCATTTCCTTTAAATGTTAAAACCTAATAGCATTAAGTTATGGCCCCAAAGTTTAACAAAATTATGAAAGGTCCCCCTGTCAATTTAATAACGACTCCTGTAATAATTAAAGTTACGGGGTTATTCCTTAAGTACGTATGTCCTCAGCCTTGGCCATAAAGAAGTAGGTGGGCGAGAGAGGTACCGCTCGCCTCGGCAGCAATTTTGACCATTTATGCGAGCAATGTATCGCTCGCTTAAATGTTCGAGGAGAGCGATACGCGTACGACGGCGAAAATGGGCCCCGATGATGCAATGAAGATTTTCATTTCAGAGTGAGTGCAGAATACACGTTATTTGCAACAAGAAGCTAAAGTCGGAAAGTCGGCGTTTTTCCTTACTTGCGGCGCGCGACTTTTCACTCGCCTTATCAATTCTAGGCGAGTGTGGAGGCGTGCGCGAGCGATCGCTCGCCTCAAATGGCCAACACTGTGTCCTGTAGTATCTATTTGATTATGTTTGATACAAAGAAGCTTTAAAATACAATGTAAGGCTACAATTCCTCCCTAAGTAAAATTCTTGGCTGAACGCTAAATTTGAAGAAGTGTATAGCTTCTTTCCACTTACACGGCCACCTAAATCTCGAAGTCACCCACGGTGCAATTCCTGCTTTGACCAACGCTTTCGTTATTGAGGTACTTTTAGGCATGTTTGCACTACAAAGTTGCCCTAAACGGGAACCAAAGTCACGAAAGTGCAATCAACCGTGTTTTTGGTATTCATGTATGAACCTGCTGTTTTTGCGCATCTCTGAACTTGTAGTGCCAATAATTTTTTTTAATAAAAGAAGTATAACATTGGTGAACTGTTGGAAGAAATCCTTACCATGGAAAGCAAACTACGGTTGGTTTTCTGTTCTACTCATTTTGCATTATACAACAGTATGAACCCTGATCGGATAGTAAAGCAAAGCCGAGGGCCTTCCCCCAACAAGTCGTAATTTCAATGAGCCACTCTGTATCATTTGATAGAAATTCCGTACACTTGTTAATTAGTTTACACACATAAATAACACTTGAGCCAAAACAACTACCGCAAAGTAAAAACATAAACATGGATGTAGGGCCTACATCGAGCAAGACAACATTTCTTTTTGCGGCGCAATACTACATTTTCCGTACTATAAAACTTACGTGTGCTTAGGTAGGAAGGGGGGATGATGAAAAGTGACAAAAAACGAGCAGGGAGACGCGGCTGACATTGCCAGTGTTCACTTCAGATCTAAGTTATTGGTCTGAGGTATCTTTTAATCCCTTGAAATAACTAGCTATTTACGTTGTGACTCGAAGGCTGTATTTTCATATAAAGCAACGAGAGGGTTTTAACAGCTGTAGTCATCCATCAATAGTCTAAGCGTTCTGTGAGGAATGCCATATCAACCCCGTGCCCGTGTTTGCGAAAGACTCGTAGCGCCGTCCTGCTGAAATTCTCTTACAGGAAGTAATCTTCAGCGTTCTTACTTCCAACGTCTTGGAATTACTTAATCCAAACTGTCAGGTGACTGCAAAGCGTATCTTTTCTTGAGAACTGGGAGTGATCATTGCATACAGCCTTAGTAAAAGTCTGTCTACGCCTGGTCAATATACATCTCTGTAATATGTCTTCCAGGAACCATTGCAAGACCAAGAATTCTGGGTTCTTCTCCTCCCGTATCTGCAATAAAAAAAGACCACTGTTCAATACTTCCGAAACAACTCTTGTTGAAAAGTCTGTAGAACATGTCGTGGTGCATGCGTACAAATAAATGTTGATAATTCGCTGATCAAAGCCAGGATTACAGATATGAAAATGGACCTGGAACATTACATTTCCACGAGACTGAAATTATTGACACGCTGCTTGGAAGTGATTCAACCATATCCGACCGGAATCTAGTGGACCCCTTCCTCCTTCCCAGGGGTGCTTATTCGGCTCGAATCCAAAATCCCCACACCCATGTTTATGAGACGTTGGATCTATTTACTGACTTGAAATCATGTACATGACTGAACTAAAAAATTAGTATTTCCGTTATTAACCCAAGTGCACTGAAGTTACACGTTGAAAGTGGGAGAAAAGGCTTCATGTTTCACCGAATGATAATTTTTGAGGCGAGTGCCTCTCAAAATACCTTGTAATAAGTTTCCATAGCCTCCTTTCCAATTACTATGTCTTCCACTACCATCTCAACCAAATACAGTTTTTAAATCAAATGGGGTTCGAATCCATAGGGTCCCATGAAAACATAAGCCAATCCACACGCTTCCGAACTATGTGGTAGCATACGCATGTAAATAGGGCTATGTTCTTTAGGGCTATGTTCTGTAGGGCTATGTACGACTCACCTAAGGGCCATACACGTAGTTTATACTCACGTATGTGTCGAAAATAAGATAAAACATTTCTCCCTACTGTACACATAGTATGTAAACCCCCTCGATTTTCTAACATTTCCTGATATTCTGCTACCAGGTAACAAAAAAAATTGCCAAGTGGGAACAGTAGTTCCGCGCATTTTTTGATGTTTATGCATATTTTTGTTCAAAAGGCTTCAAAAGTGCAAATCATTTTTCTTCTTGTACTCGTACGTACATGATGCCATGTCCGTTTGATGTAATCTGGGGGGTTCTATCAGTGATGGTAAAGTCTCTTTACTTTACTTGGTTTCAGTTTTGTGGACTGCTGGATGGCCTCAGTCTTTTAAGAAGTGAGTTCAAGGTAAATTGCAGCATTCTAACAGATTCATTTTGCTAAACGTTTTCGCCATACACTGATCACAGCAATCGTATGGAGTGAAATGAGAAAGCTAGTACGATGAATTTATAGGAAACGAGAAGATCCTAGAAAATAACCGTCACGAGAGTGACACGTTTTCTGCCATTCGTGTATATCAATCTGCATTGGAATTCATCTCCAGATGTTATCGATGGCTCCTCTGGGAATTGACAATTTGGCAATTGGTCATCTGGCACCAATATCCTCCATATATTCATAATAAGATGACTTTGTTCCCCTTGGCTCATCTGTAAAGTCCCGGAAAACAACTAATGAAAGCAATTGGTTCCGTGCTGAATAAGTAAAAAGGAAAATTTGTAATCTTTCAAGAAAATCAGCATAGAGCACTGCAAGGCCAGATGCTCTTCCTGACGTCTCCAATGCCCATCGAGGATTTAAACGCTAACCTTCTGGAGTAGAAGTCTCGATTGCCATGCGCCAGACTACAACAGCTGTGGTATGTCCTTAGAAAAGCTGAATATGCTAAGAACATTTCAAGAGCAGTAGCAACAGTGTAGGGTTATACGTTAATAGTCTTGTCCCTTTCCTGTGAGGAATCTTCCCTTTCCACGTGAACCCTTAAGGGAGTTACTGCATCCCTGACAGCGTAGGTTGTATCAAATACTAATGTTGAATGAAGGACCAAAAGGTCGTCCTTAGGGAAGGGCAGTGCCCTCTTTACTGATGTAGTATAATATAATTCAAATCACTAATCATCTGGCGTCTTTTACGATGCGTCTAGTGCTGCGAGACTTTGTTTCGAGGTGGAAATGACCCGTAAAATGCAAGTTAATATGTCGCAGCCAGAAGTAAACCGTACAAAAGGGATACCTGAGATTGGCGACGAAAGCGGCCGCAGCTCTACTGCATTTCCCCCATTTTGAAAGAGAGGTTACTGTTTGTTTTGTCTTGCAGGTTCTTTTCGGAGATCGAAGCGTATATAGTTCGTTATGTGAAAGAAAAGGTAAGTCAATCAAAGTTCAGTTGATCATAACGAAGTGTGATATGCGTAGTACGAATTATATG
>JAAAKM020002067.1:0-13853 GCA_010016025.2 Alatinidae sp. Z8VKAUB7J3 | reverse complement strand
GCTATATATCGTCCACTCTCTATGTATTATAAACTCACCCTTTCAACTTTTTACTATTATTATTTTTTAGATTTCCTATCCAACAGTTTTTTAGTTCTTCACTTATTTTATTTGGGTCGGCCTCCCTTCTCTCGTACCCACTTTACCCCATTTTATTATCCATCACCATTCATTTTACTTGTTTAGTTTAGCCAACTTTCAGTAGTGACCTGAAGAAGTCTGTTATACGAAACATTGTCAATAAAGTTTCCACATTTGGCATTTTACTTTTGATAACTTGTTGGTGGACTATTCACCTTTCATTCATAATATCATGGCCCCCTTTCGCTTCCAAGGCTCATCCTCAGTGTGCCCCTCCACCCTGATATTAGAATAAAATGGTTGTATGGCTTTTGTTTGATATTGTTGAGGAGTAAAGGAAAGAAAGTACAGGATGTAACACAATTAGCAGGAATATGTAGCTGACAACATAAGATGGGAGATTAACACCTTGCCTAAAATCTGATGTCGACAACCCCACTTTCTTACACCCCCCACCCCTGAGTGTTTCCAATGGTCAGAGGGGGGTGGTATTAGATTATTGAAGTTGGTTGTTCAAACAATGAAACTTATCAAAATTAGCTCTTTGCCATCAAACTGTCTGGCAGTAGATATGAAATTAAGTAACATTTTCCCATAAGAATAGCAAAACATTTCTTACTTATTTGTAAGTATGTAGGTAGTAGCATGCGCATTATACTGATTCTTTATTGTTAAATATGTTTGGTCCTTATGCGAAGTAAAATTGACTCCAGCACCCCTTAGTCTCTGACTCATTGCAAACCTAAGCTAAAAGTCCTTTCCCAGACATGCATGTAAGCTTCCTAAACAAATACTCCAAAATATAGCTCCACTTTATGAAATCCCAATTTGTTTGATTACTCCAATGATAACAATACCAAATGTATGCATAAATATGCTTGAAAAAGTTATTAACGTGACAATACGTATATTTAAGGAGACTAATGCCTGGCTTAATGTAGAAGGTAGAAGGATCACGCTCACATTTAACAAACAATTACAAATAAGCTAGCTTCAAATAAAGGTGTTGGATTCAAAACTATGATGGATTCTCTTTATTTTTTCAATTGCGAAAGTAATCTCTTGTATTAGTATTTTGTCAACTTTAATCATGGTAGATTAACAATCTCAGCTAGAGTTTTCAAAATTCAGAGAAATGCTTGCAGGAGTATCATTATGCAGTGTATGTTTTGGCCTTTATTTCTAATATATGTATATCCAATCTTCATGTAATACTGTTCCCCCTTTCCTGGCCCACGAGTGCAGCATCGAGTGCAGAGGCTCCATCTTAACTACAAAACAAGAAAGCTTGCAACAAGCCAGGTTAAGAATTTCACATACTACCATGCCAGAGTGCTCAAGTCACATAGGTATTGAGCATTTGATGTATGTATATATACATGTGCTGATATTTTGAACAAGGATGCCAGAACCAGGGAGGCCTAGTTGTATCGCCTCCCCTCAGACTTTTCATACACTGTTTCATAGGATCAACCAAATTGCTACGGTCCGGCTGTTTCTATACATTTCAGGCAGTATTTACTTGGGTTATTCGTTTTTATATAATTGTGGTAAAGGACGGTGAGGCCAGCATTGTGCAGGACTCTTAGTACTGTAGATTGTCAAAATTGAATTTTCTGTGTGCACAGACTGTTTATATTTCAGACTCTTTATAATCAGCATTAGAACCAGCTCTATTCCTAGTATCAGAATAATGATTATAAATAATTCGCATAGCCATTTACCGGTAATGTATGACATAGCTCTCATGCTTAGCAAGCAGTCCTGTCCAACATCTAAACTCAGCAAGATCCACGCATATTAATCCAGAATTAACAAGTGGTTTCATCAATTTTTCAAGAGCGAAAAGTATATGTACTTGGCGTACTCATGTATGTTTCAGTCAACCTTCTTATGAAGTTGAAGCGCATATTGTTTTTTATGTTTCGAATGCGGCTCGCGAGATCTTCAGAGGTGAGCAATCTGAGGCAAAGCTGCCCACTAAAGTTACAACGAGGTTCCGGTCACTGGTGTTAAACTGTCTAAATCGAGATCAATGCGTTACCTATTAGACCATCTCGTTTTCCTATCGTTCCAGAATAGTCTGTAATAAAATAGAGTGATTGTGATAAATAGATAGTTGCCTTATCATCTGGCCGCCGCAAGAGGTGACAGTAGGCGGGTAGGAGCCGCACTTCTGTTTTAACAAGGTTCGATTTTAGTTTTGGAAAGAACACTAAAGAAATAGAAAATATGTCGCCACCGGGGATCGAACCCGTTACGCACGCTTTCGCGGCGTGCGCTCTACCAACTGAGCTAGGTGACCTCCGATGTTTTATTTCCACGGTCGCCACATTAGCTTCCAATCTTTCGCCGATGGATATCGACATCCAGCTCAACGCAATTGGACACCAGCCTCTCTGTGCCATGTTACTTGACCAAGGAAGAACTGCCCTCCGGCCCGTCATCAATCCAATGCCCATTAAAGTTTGAGAGTATCATCGAGAAGAGAGGATTTGAACTGTTGGTTAGTTTAAAGTAAAGGGTTCGATTTTCTTGAAAATAATAGCTGTTAGCGAAAATAATGCTTGCACACCGCCTTCCAAAATGTGCTTTAACAGAAAGGGGCAGTTCTCGTGACCTAGACGCTTGCCTAATTTTAGACTAAAGTTGTTCGTTTTATAAATGAAATGGCTAAATTTGGTCGTTTCAAAACTGCACTGTATCATTCTGCAGCGACTGGTAACCTAAGAGCGCCTGTACACTTATACGTCATAATAGAAGGCATGGAAGTAATATGGGAGATAAGAAGAACCCTGAGCGCAGGCTCAGAAGGAGATGCCACTTTTAGCCTGTTTTATTCTGTTTATCTATTCTGTCTGTTCAGTTTATTAAAATCATAGCTAAGGCGCTAAGCTAAGATTTCCTCTGAAGTTTAATTTTCCAAGAAAGCATTTTACTCGAGGGTTCTACGGTAAAAGCATCAACATGAGTTCCGACTCCAGTAACGTTGTGATGGCGTTATATCTATATATCCTCGATGTCAAACGCAGTGGAAAGCAAACCCGTCAAAGACGGTTTATTACTGGTAAATTTCCGTGAGAAAAGAGACCGAATTGACTGCTCAGACATCCATAAATACAGCTGTTCGTACTATGACTATCTTTGTTTGCTCAGCTGAGTAGCTGCTCAATGAAAATTGTAACGCCATTTGCTTTTACCAGTTGGCTTTGTGTTCTAATTGTAACGGCAGACAGTTTACATACTGAAAGCATGATCGTAGGCGACGTAACTGAATCATCGAAATTTTTGTACGCCTCTTATATCTCAAGCACGCTACCATAGAGATATGATTTTCTTATTGCTTGTTCATCTTCAGGGTCCATGTGTTTATGAACATGTCGATGAATTCCTATTGCCACCAACACGATATTGCGTTCATGGGAAATGCATCAAATACGACTTCCCACTAGGTGGTCAAGACTTTAAACTCCCCGTAGCGCCCACTTTTAATTACCTTTGTGATCGAATCTTCTGTTAGGCCCGGTTCCCGCGTCGAACTTTTCATCTGCCGAACTTCATGTCGTGAATTACGTACCTGAGAAGTAAGACAAGTTAATCAGTTTTGTTCCGTACTCAAGTTCTACAAGAAAGCGCCATGAAGCAGGTCGCGCTTAAAGTAATCAGTACGCTTTCAGTTCAGACATCGTGCTTTCTATTTCTGTTGTAGTATTTGGCACTACAACGCTCTAAACCTTTCGACTGCCTCGTTTTCAAGTGGTAGCTGGTGATAGGGAAGAGGTATGTGAGTATGACGTGAGAATAGTCATGGACATCTCAATATTATCACATATATATATATTACACTATTATAGATAGTACAGAACAGTCTCGAATGTATCGTTATACTCCAGCTGAGTCTTTGCTCATGATAGCCTGACTGATAGTGTTTTCAAATCTGTTTCATACAAGATGGATAACTATTAGCAAGTTACTGTGGAAATACAACATCAAGGAAACAATGTTGATTTGAAATTACGACTGTTCGCACTTCATGCTTCTTAATTATTCTAAACTGTGCTGTATGTAAACGTTAGGGTTGGAAGGCCCTTTAAGAGAAGAAGTCTTGTTGGACAAGACGTTTTGTGGCTAAAGTTAAAGTTCATCATGGCATTAGAAGTAGTGCTTTTCCGAGCAGAACACTGTAGCTTTTGACGTGAGAAGCTCTAACATCCATAGTAACGACTGATTCAATAACTGTTAAAATCTCTCAAAATGCAGAGCGCATTAAGGATCGCCGCGGAGTAGGCCTAACGATCAATTAATTGTAGCGGTACTAAATATAGCACCTGTTATGATATCCTGTTAGCTTTACGTTAGACGTCGAGTACTGAGGTTCCATGGCGAACAGCAACTATTGCCAGAACCTTACGAATATCGCACCTTTTCATGTAACAGTCTAATATTTCGGTAAATTTTTGGGTTTGAAGCTCTGATACTGCTTGTCATTTTGACCGAAAACAACGCTTCTAGGTAAAAACGACGAGGAAGAAGCTTTCAAAGAAGCATCGCAATAATTGTTAATACGGTCAATTGCACTGAATGTGAATCAGTTGGCTCTATGAAAATGCTTTTACTGATACCAAAAGACATGTATTTAAGGGCAAAAATCACTTGCTAAAAGTTGCTACGACGTAGAGAAAGGCTGCAAAGCTAGAAAAATGTTGCTGATTCAGGCAGTGTCGGAGTAAATATTGTGTGACAAATATGTCCATTTCATAATTTTACTGTTTCCCAGACATCATTTTATGATAGCTAGGCATAAAACTCATAGTAGTGGAATTCCAGAGTCATAGCCTTGCCGGTGTTTTGTTGTGATTTTTTACTCTTTGAAAGCTGAGATCAGCAGGCAGTGTATATTCAAGTTTGCAATGTTTAAATTCTTGGTTAGTTGGAAGTACCATATGAAGTTATCTATAACTATGTTAAAATGGTTTAAAAGGCTCGTTTTTATCTGTCAGATTTGCACTGAAGCTAAGATCAACGCTCTAAAACGTATGATGTGAAAGTTTTGCTTAATGTTGTAAAACGTGCATAATGGCTAAAAGAACCTTTGAAACACCTAGTATTACACAACTGAAATACATCACTCGTTCAATGACTCGGTAATATACGGTATGTCCTTTTGTATTTGGTTTTGAAAAGTGCCTCTGTGTGTATACCACTCATTCCAAAACATGAGAAAGAAAGATTATTGAGGAAAGGATCTTGGGTAAAGAAGTAATTACGCCTTGCAGTGTATTTTTCAGAAAAGAGTTTATAGCTAAGGCTGGGGCTGTTCATTACATTGACAATTTGGAAGGGGTACACTTGCCGAAACTTAAAGTGCAATTGACCAGCGAGTTACATTTTTAGGGATTTTCGATGCGGTACGGAGCGTACTACGGCTGGTTAAGATTCAGTTTATGACGAAAAACCTTCAAATTTCCAGACTTATGTCTACATTTGGGGCTAGGCTGTACGTTTGCAGTTTGGAGGGGGAGGCATATAATTGCCGATACCCAGAATGCAATCGATCAATGACGTTAACACATACGCTATGCTATACGAAACGTCCTATGACTCATTTAGCATCCGATGAATGGGCTCAACAACTTGCTGACATGAAGAACTTTGTGTCATCAGCTCCTCTGCTTCTGGACTGGCAGATCATCCCGATATCGTTGTACTGAACAATCCATTTGCATTTTGTTGTCAAAGAATCAAAACAAGTGGTAAAAGACAATCTAGTGTAAAGACTGACTATTTCAATTTATTTTTCATTTCCCGAATTCAATGAAACTATGGAAATGGCACTTTATGTGTGAATTTGATCATGCAATCTGAAAGAGTTTGTACTTAACAAAATAATAAACTTAACGTTGCTAAAAGAGACATAAAACACAAATCAGTTGATGATCCCAGTGGGAGATAATTCACGCAGGCGAAATAATGGGAACGAAACCAACTTATTGTTTTTCGCGTCATGTACCATTTCCAAGGTTGTTGGTTTTGAAGGCCTTATGAATTGGTTTCGCGAAGGTGTATTCAACATATGTATTGACCAATAATTGGTACAACAACATCGATATGGAAAACTAGGTGAAAGATGCAGCATTATTTGGATAAGAAAAAGCAGGGCGGTCACACCATGTAACCAATATTTATGCAATTTTCTTACAAACCTCACAATATTTTGAATAGAAACTTGAAATTAGTGAAGTGATTTGCAGTATCTGTGGTCTGTGACTCAGATAGAATCCCCACAATGTGACCTATTTGAGAAAAATACCATGTTTTAGTACAAACATAGGTGGTCATCGCTGATTGCTAACCCTGGTGTTATATAGCTTATTTGATGCACATCGGAAGACGCAGATGGCCATAAGAAGATAAATAAAAACTTGATGACAAGCTGTTAAGATGTTTTGAGAATTTTTGTTCTCTAGTATTCCCTGTCTCTAAGCGACGACGATGATATTTATGGCTAAACATCGTATGATTTTCAAAATAAACTGTGTATTAACGAGGCGCAGGATCGTCTCCTCTGTTATGTTATGTCTGCTGCAGGAGTTGGTAACTAATTACGTATTGTAAATGAAAAAGTTTCACTCAACGGTTACTTGCTCTTAAAGCTCAAGTGTTATATTGTAACCCATTGTGTAAACATGCCAGTAGATGGAATGTCAGACCCCCGTTCACGATAATCGAGCTATACAACAGGCGAATTTTTGTAGAGGCAGCCCTTTATTGGGGTGACTTTTGCAACGCTATAGAATGCAACATGTGAATACAAGGAGGATGTATTTGTTGCCGTGCATTTTGATATATAGATGCGATGTGTTATGGGATCTTAACAGCCGGCACTTCCTTTGAATACCGTTGGTATTTATAAACAACGGTTGATAACAACTGTAAGACCGTAAAGCATTGCGGTTTATGAGCAACTTATGAGAGTAATTTGCTCCAAGTCAATGTGATATTTTACCCCAGTAATTTCCCCTCCTTTTATCCAAAAGTAAACTAGTAATGGAACTGTGGCGCTCAATTTGCCAAGTAAAGTAATGATATCTGTTCCGTATGCAGGCTGTGATCGGCCGTCTTCCGCTGATGACGTGAGTTGGAAGTGTAGCTCTTACAACTGATTGATGAGCGTGCTCAGGTGGTAATAACCTAACCATGATATACAGTTTTTTGTGGCTGGCCATACGCCTAACTCATTGTACTGCTTTCGTTCTAGTAAATTCAACAAAATCATTCTCGAGTTAATCGTTTCCTTTAGCTATCATCCTTGTGTCCGCACGGTTGTAGCTAAGGGGTTTTCTCGAGTACAATAGCCTTATAGTTTTTCTTACATACATATCTGGGGATTGCTGAAGTGGGCACTTATCTGCGGACTGCGTTTATTCATGGATTCATGGTTCGTCGCTGATTGCAGTAGTTTTGTTTGGATATTTTAATATAGCTCCTATTCCTACCAGTTTTCGATTTCTCTTCCCTGAAATAGTATTGCTACAGTGTGTATTCACGTGTCCGCCCACCTGCCATGCAACGACTGTTTTAAATAGAATATTTACTCGTTATAAATTACTTTCAGGGTTTTCCATTAGGTGTTTTAGCACAATCCTTTGACAAACGGTCAATGGCGATCAAACTATAGTCAACACAAACGAAGAGTTTGAATACGTCCTTTCAAAACCATACAGTATTCATTACTAAGTGTTTGTTATCCCGTAATCTATTCGTAGATGAGGTAGTACACAAATCACCATGACAACTGTCAGCCCGACCCAGAGCGGAGGGCAAGACTCCGTGGACTGGAAGAGCATCAGGCTCAACGTGATCATGATTCCTGTATCGATTGCGGTCGTTATCGCATTGATAGCATTTGTGTGTCTATGCAGATACGTCAGGTATGTTGTGTAGTTTAATTATTTATCAGTCACACAGGAAGTGAAAAGGACAACAGCGTATGAGTAAGAAAACAAAGATTTCACGCATGCGCGATAAGCCGTCTTAAAACGAGGATATTTTTGACAACATTCGTACTCTTAAGGTGCTATTTGCATGAGAATTACTGTCCGGTGATCTTGTGTAAAATTTTTGTTGTTTTAAAAGACGATACGATTTCTATGGATAATGACTTGCCCACCATGATAACCTACTATCCTGGACGTTCCAACTTCGTGTATCAGTGTCATACGTAAACCTCGTTTCTGTCGGCAATTTGTCATTCGTATTGACTATGATGTCATGTTGAAATGCATTAAGTACTTTTTTGCACTTACCCCTCTCAGTTGATTTTTTAAGTTAGTGACAGAGAAAAGTCGACAAATTAAAAGCAAGTGCCGGTAATGCGTCAAAACGTCCAGAATTTGTTAAGTGACATTGCTACCGTACTTTTTTGCACTTACCCCTCTCAGTTAATTTTTTAAGTTATTGACAGAGAAAAGTCGACAAATTAAAAGCAAGTATCAGTAATGCGTCAAAACGTCCAGAATTTGTTAAGTGACATTGCTGCCGTGGCCTTCCTCCGGAACCAAAGTTTTTCAAATCATCGGCCCCAATCGTTAAAACTACAAAACAAGAAGTTAAAAATACGAAAGAAATGGTAATTTTACGTACACCATGCATAACGTTGGCTTGATTTTACTTGATATTAGAAGCTAACTTTGACCCATGCGTGTCATTCCAACTGTAGTGAAAACAAGAGAGAAGGATAAAGGTTTGTATTGTTGAGCTCGAGAAATTAATGATATAATAGCTTCCATTCAGAAAATGCATGTAGGGGGCAGGAACACCTTGCTTTAAAACCCGTATGTTTAAATTTCAAATGAAGACAGGTGATATTGAAACGGACGAGCAAATGGTACAAAAGGCTGGATGCTTTTTATATATTTCCCAGTTTACCAGCTTTTATGAATCGGGTAGCAATTTGTGAGGGAACGCTGCCAAATCACGTTCAGTTTAAAGTAATCGCAATGGGGGTTACAGCAAAGGTTTCTGCAAATCGATACCAAGGTCTTAAACAACCGATGAATGCAGAGAGTGCACTTAAAAGTTAATGCGGGAGTCCGGAACTTCATTATTCCTCGAAAGATGAAGTCTGAGAGAGAAGGTTTTGTATATTTTAGGGCTCAGTATAACGTGCATGTGTTCCTCTTCTTGCTATGCTCTCGCTGCTTCCACTTGCATAGCTAAGCTCTGTAAGTCCAGAACAGGTTGTTGTGTATCATTTGCCCAGATAGTGTTACGCAAAGCGTTAACAGCGTTGTTCCATTTTCAGACATTGGAAAGGGGCGATTACAGGTAGTGACATTTTTGTTAGTTAGAAATCTTTCTTTGATGATGTACTTAGGAACAGGTTGAAAACAGCTTTGGCTACAAATGAAAAGAGATATAATTGAACCATTAGAATACGGCAAGAGACGGCAAATGTTTTGGGATCGAGCACAGGATGAACTTTAAATGAGCTGGTCTTGGGCCAGAACAACAAACACCAAATAATCAACTTAAATGCACAGTCATATATGGATATTAAGAAGAAATAAATAAAGAGACTTTAGAATAAAAAAAGTAACCGTAAAATGATAATACAGTGTATACTATCAGCGATCGATGTCCCAGGTAGAAAACATAATCTTATGACAAATATCAACATCCAGGAAAATGGGAGCAAAAGTAAAATGATGCTTTAACGCAAGAAGAATACAAATTATTTTATCTTGAGCTTTTGATGTTTCTCGCATAATAATAACTTAGATTATTTATAACATTCACGGGATTAGCGAACGACAACATAGCACACCGTGAAATTCTAGCCTTAAAGATTGGGGAAATTGTATCCGACAGGATGACGTCATTTTGATTTGATGTTTCCATAGCGTATACTCGGTTAGTTGATTTCTAAATGTTTCTCCATCTTAGGTGCAGAACAAATTTTCTTCACTTTCTTTCTCTTTTTTATTTATTTTTCTCTCTCTCTCTTTTTGCATCAAGCTTTTTATACCGTACAGAACCATGTGTTTCGTTCCTCTTTTTGTTGAAAAGGATTAGGAGCCACTAAACGATCACATGGTACTTCATGGAGAGCGAGAGTGTCAAAATTGGGTAAAATTTTACGCAATATGAAAAGTATCGTAAAACTGAGTCTTTCATGTCCAAGTTCCCTCTTTGATATCATATACATGTGTTGTTCTCTGTCCTCGACAGATCGAAACGTCACGAGGAGCTTGAGAAACAGCGCCAACGAGAGCTAAGGATGTCACGCAGACAGTATGTTAAAAAAATAAACGAAGGATTGCAGAGTAACGCTTTGACAGCAAAAACTACAAACGGCCAACCTTTCTCGCCGAGGCCTAATCGGCAGCATAGTGATGCAAGGACGAAATATTCTAACTCGAATGCAAATTCTCAAGACATTTATACGATTAGGACACCACGTAGAGTTAGGAAAGAGACAAAAGTGAATGAACAATTACACGACGAGAATTTTAATAAACCACCTCTGCAAAGGCAAGGTACGTTTAACCTAGAAGAGGACACTAGCCCCCTCTCCGAAGAGAAAACATCACCACCGCCTTACACGAATAATATCGATGTAGAGGCAAACTCAAGAGATGCATCTGTGATGGAGTCGGATTTAAAAACTCATAACAGTCTTGGAGTTTCTAACAGCTCGAGTTCACGAGTTGAGTACCCTCCTTCAGGAGACAGAGAAAACAGTGGAGCAACAGCGCCGACTAGCCCTGTGAGGGTCACTTTGAGGAACGGTACTGTTGGGCCACGTGAAAAATTACCGTATCCAACTTTAGGCTCGCCGCCCAGTTCAAGTGATCAGACAATACCTGAAAATCCCCCACCTTCTTATTACACAACGAAACTTTTGAATCACGATCGCAAAATTATACCTCCGATTACACAGTTACCAGCCGTGAAATGAGATAACATCGTTTCCGGTGTCGACTAAGGAAGGTACTGAATCACCTTCTATCTCCCCATATTTCACGCACAGCTACGTAGTAGAGCTTGGTCAAATAGTAAGTAAAGCATGACACAGAATTTAAATTTGGAGCAAATATAATAGTTTAATTTATTGTCCCCATGGCGGTTACTGCGCTGAAGAACTCAAGTGTAAAGGATAAAATCCTATTTATGTAAATACACACCCTCTGTCAATCACAGCAAACTATAGTGCACCGAGTGGCCAAGGATGATGCAAAGTTCGATTCATATTACATATTCGCTTTAAGAGCAGAGTGCGTGCTTCTATTTCGTCAATCATTTTAAAGTTTGCCCTTCAAGCACGAATAAGACTCGGATTTTTCATTGTCTGGTGACAGGATCAATTTGCCGGAGCCAATTATTTGCTGACGTGATCAACCAGATGCCCCTTAACAACGCCAGTCACAGAGGACACAGATAATTATTTCTTGGAGATACATTCTCTACAAAATTTTTGAATGTCGTCCCTCTTTCATTGAATGGGATAAGGTTGTTTTAGATCTTTCCCAAGGGCTTTGATGTCGGAATTGCGACGGCTTAGTCGCAGATAGGAAGCATTTGGAACATAGGAAAGTTCATGAAATTGCTTTACTCTATTTCTGTAACTAAGCAACGTATTTTAACACTCAAAGAACATTTAATTTGAATTCTCCGTTATTTCAGGGTATGTGTAAATATTATAAATTGTAAATTTAAGCCTGGAGGTTGGTACGTTGTTGGTTACTGAAAACGTAACGACTATTTAAAGAAACTTATCTGCTGCTGGCAGTAGATCAGCAAGCTTGCTGCTGATAAATTTATGTTAATAACTTACTTGAGGGTGCCTAATAGAAGGAGGGTTGGAATAAATGGGGGTTGGAAAATCCCAAAAACGTAATAAATGGGAGGGTTGGAATAGACCAGGGGGGGTGGACATAAAGTTTCAAGAAATGAAGTCAAGAATCAATGTTTCGAATCAACTGCAACTTCCTAAACGTAGGGTGATACAACCTTCATCTTTTTAATGTGTGATTTTCATATTTCGATAAAGATATTTTCCACTTTCCCGCCAGAGTACCTCCTCAAAAAATTGTCATGGGTGGGAGATTACGTAAAAATTAATAGATGGGGGGGGGGGGTGGCATAAGAATGTTTTGGGTGAAAAATTTTTGAAAAATTAATTAGCGGGGGGAGGGGACGTCTATTTGGCACCCAAGAGTACATGTGCTGTAAAAATGTACTAATAAGACCACAGGGTTACCTGTTTGGTGTGAACTTTAAAGGGATGTTGTTGCTAGCTCTTCCATATTCACTGCGCTTCTCATAGCCCTGGCGTGGCATAGACAACCTCTCTAGTAGAAACCACAATATTTCGCTCAGGAGTTTAATGCTGTGTAGATCCTTATTTCCAGATAGGACTTAAGTGACACAACATTTATATGAATAATGTCTAGTTGTAACAGTCAAATAGAACTCATTGCCTCAGTTTGAGGGGGAAATGTCAGTGATAATTATGATAGAAAACAACAGATTGGTTACCTAATTATATGCTACGACCATTCGTGAAGAGGACGTTTGTAACTGGATAAACAATATTTTTTTGCTATTTGAAAAGTATAATTTCTGGTGTTAGTAGATGTTGTTAATAAAATGGGGAGGAGCATGCCCTCTTCCTTTGACGTCGGAAGCCCGTAGCTATAATGCCATAATATTTTAAGTTCTTACTTGTGCCCCAACGATTAGGAGTAGTTACTTGTTTTAACTAACGACTTTTAGGTATCCCTCGTCCATTGATCCTTTGTTTATACCAGGGGCAGTCAACGTCATCAATTCTTTGTTTGAATCGGCAAACCAACTGTCTGCCTTCTGGCATACATCCGTCCTACTATCTGCAGGTTCCTTATTCAAGAGGGAATGGCACCAACTCCCAAAATCCATTCCAACTTCTTCAAAATTCTCCGTAGTCCCGATGCTTCGAAGCGGTCCCCGTGTCCATTTGCCCCGAGTGTATTATGTCAGTGCCCACCTTGGAATTTAGTTTATGTTTCTTCTTACACCATGAGTAAATTTATTGAGATGCCAAGTGCCAGAAGTGTATTACCGCTGTCTTCAAGAGTAGCATGTGTCCAACGTCTTGCTACTCCTTCGCGCTTTCTCCTTCCCATAACTGTCGTAACCATCACCTCCTTGCAATCGTTGAAACAATGTGTATCATTGCTGTAACAATATCAGTTCTCGTAATTGTGGTTTCCCCTTCACATGTGCTGTAATAACAATGGAATAAACCAAAGATCGATAAGTGGATCACCACGCTGAAATCTCCAGAAGGTGATCCATTTTTGGCCTTCCTAAGGACAAAGGCAGAGAATGGCACAAGGAGCTGTAAAGGTTTAAATTGACATATCCCATGAATGACCTCAGAGACAATACCCCAAATTAAAAATGGCTGTTTTAAAACTTGAGTAACACGCAATACCAGCTAATTCCTATCAGATAGCAGCCTTTATTCAGAGTGTAAGTTAAATTGGGTCGGTCACTTATTTCAAGCGGAACGTACCTTAGCTATCAGCGTACCCGAGTTTTAAACCCTTGAGCGTTTTCATACCAAGGACCTCCGAACATTATGAAGCCCAGCGAAGAAAACTATTATAAATGTGCTAATAACAATGCAATCATATATATATATATATATAAAAACATAAAAACTGAATTTGGGCTCTGTGCGAGCTTTCGGAATCTCTTCCTTCTTCTGGCGTAGTGACAGCTGGAAT
>JAAAKM020002065.1:0-13858 GCA_010016025.2 Alatinidae sp. Z8VKAUB7J3 | reverse complement strand
TTTAGTTATCTGTTTTTCCTTTCCTTAATAAGCGCCCAGGTCCGAATAAGCGCCCACCAAAAAACTTTTGTTTTTAAATATGTCGGTCATTTACAGTATAGCTAAGAGGCACTATTTGAATCAAGAGTCGACTAGTTTCTGTCCAAGTTTCTCGAGTGGGTTTTGAAAAAGTTACGCATTACTACTGCAGCCGTTTTACAATCTCGTTCTTTCAAGTGGGCAACACCATCAAAATTCTCATGCCTTAAACTTTGCAGAAGAACATTCTAATTGTAGTAAATTGACCTATCGGCAATGTAATCTGTCCCTTCAATGACTTTTACTGCATATCGTTAAAAAAGATGCAGCTCCCAAACGTTCCCTTAGGTACATACACGTATTCCACTGACCCTTACGTATTTGCTTTTCAGTGTATGTAGAATTGTTGTAATATCGAAATACCTCAAAGGCATTTTATATTCACTGCGCATGTCCACTTTACACTCCCCATGTCCAATTTACTTTTCCCTGTACCACGGCACAGTTATCGATATTCGCTTTCCACGCCTACTATTCCAATAATCCCGCCTGGCATACAACAGACATATCCTCTTTTTGATTAGATATTTTAGGACGACTTTCATCCTAAATGCTAGTGGCATACTGATTAAACTGCTTTACCAATTCTCTGTTAAAAAACATGTGTACACTTTGTTGCGTTAAGTGTGGTTAAGTTGAGCCGTTGCCTTCGTGTAAGTAACTAACTCGATATTACTTGACGTGACATCAGCAAGAAAAGAGTTGGGACGTTAAAACTATAGTACGCGTTATTTTCTTTAGGAGTCAAAGGTGTGAGGATTTGTTACAATGTACATAGGTTTATATTCTGCTTTAGGCTTTGAAGTTGAGGAAATTAAAGTTTGATATGGTCTTCGAACATCTGGATTGTATAAATATGGTAGATATTTTATGACGTGAATTCTTACGTAAGAATGAGAACTAGTGGGTGAAAGATAACACTGGCGTTGCATTATCTTAGAGTGCGTTGCATTCCTGATCTATCAACAACCTCCAACTCACTCCTCCCCGAGTTCCTTCTCTGTTTGCTACCTGAACCAAATTTGTCTCAACTCTGCCTAATCGCATCATGAATGCACTGAATTAATAAAAAATACCTGTGAGGTAATAAAACCAATGAAATGGGTTTCCAACATTCAAAATTCAGTTAACCACTTTCTTTCATTTTGGACCCCCAAACTATTAGCATTTCTAATATATTAATAGGTTTCGAAATACAATTTTCCGAATCGATGTAAATTATTGGCCAGGAAATAAATAACAAGTACTAAAATGTATTAGCTTTATCCTTCGATAATATCTAAGATCCCATCATTTGACAGACCCTATCCCCCTTCTTTTCGAAACATTTTGGTTAGTTCTATTTTGCTACTTTGCCTTTAGCACACACTAATGGTAGCTAACTTCGTGCCTCTCGATCTATGCACTTCAGCAGTGTCAATAAACCGGCGAAGGGAGATATTGTCTCAAACATATGGACACAAAATAATATCGAACATGTTTCAGAAAATCATTTTGAAAAATGTTGATATAATTTAAGAATCGGTTTGATTGGGCCATCAAAGCTTTGGTAGAATGCAAACAGATGACACGCGCATACACGGCAACTAATTGAAATACATACCCAGAAAGCTGTTTTATCTTAAACATAAGGCACTTAACGATTCATAAGTTCCCTCGACGCTAGAAATTCTTGTCATCAAATCCAAGTCGTTCAATGCATTGTTATAAAGGCTTATCAAAAAAGTGATTATGAAGCATGCGGTTTCACTTCTTATAAACCAGTGTATAATCTTCACCATCCATAAGTTCTTCTGAACAATCATTAGACACTTCTTAACTGATGGTCCGTATAAATCTCAAGGTTATCCTTTAATAACTCCTTTATTAATGGAATTGACAGCCACATCTCCAAAATGAAGATCGCGAGTCAAATTCGACAGTACTATGGGAAAAATCCCCTCTTCAATGTCAGAGCGCAGATTTGAACAGTAACATATTTCAAATTTGAGGTCAGTACTACGACATCTACCATCCTCTATCTGTCAAGAGCTTTGGCTTGAAGCTAACGTTTCATAATGACTTGAATATCTACTCATATTTTCTGTTCTAGTTGTACTTTCCAGGATTACGGGGT
Source organism: Alatinidae sp. Z8VKAUB7J3 (assembly GCA_010016025.2). NCBI lineage: Eukaryota > Metazoa > Cnidaria > Cubozoa > Carybdeida > Alatinidae > Alatinidae sp. Z8VKAUB7J3. Next base: position 11,664 of record JAAAKM020002065.1, on the reverse strand, counting down.
CAATTTCACCCCTAAAATATCAGGCTTGGAGGTTCTATATGAGTTGATCACATTGGTAAAAATTATTGGTTGTTTCAGAAGCCGTATTCTTCATACAACGAACCTGTTTTCAACAGTCAGTAGGCTAGAGACCCGGGGTTCTCAATTAGTAGGTCACCTAGCTGTTTTAAGTTTATCGTAGACGAGGGGTCAAACACCAACAGTAAATCTAGTACACTCCCATTAGTTATTTCATTGTTCGAAAAGAAATCGGTAAGAAATTGATGGAAATCTTATGCGCTTTTTGTAACGATTGGTCTAGCCCTCGGTCGCAGACAGCGGATGAGAAATAAGACGCACTGAAAGTGCATCTAACCCTGCATACTTACTTGCTTATATACCTGCCTGTTGCTCCACAACTATTTAACCACGTGCTCTGAAATGCTAAATCCATAAGAAAATATGAACATAACAAAATATAACCATAGGCCTGCCCTTTGATGCTATCTTTTAGTGTGCCCCTGTGATACGCAGTGGGGGCTTGATGATATCCAGTGCGACCATGATTTTACGCCACCTTACTTAAGCGAATCAGAGAAAGAACGTAATTTCGCTAAATCAAAATTGAGCCAAATTGCAATTTGTAACTCTATTCTTCTCAGTATGATTTTCATGCTTTCCGTAACATTAACGTCTCTCAAATTATAATTCTCTAAACAAAGATAGGGCTTAATCAGGAGCAACAGAATTTTGCTATAATTAACAAACGGTAGAATTTTTCGGCTTTCGTGTCATGCGCGACATGCAAAAGATAGGGGCCGAATGATTACTACAAGATTACTTTACTTTAGATCGCACTTCTTTATCTGCTAACATCGTTCTCTATACCTGTCCCTCAGTACAATACATACAGTATTATTCTACATTCACGGTACTCATTTACGTAATTGTTAGTTCAAGTAATTAGGTGTAATAGAGGGGGTATTGCTCAGGTTGTTCACGACAACTTATGGGATACGACATCGGCCTAAGGTAATTTTCCGCTTGGTTTGAATTTTGTAAATTTAGATTGGACGTTGGTATTTATCGGGAAACCGGTATCCCAGGGTGAGACCAGATGGGAACAACTGCCAAAGACGATCAGCTGAGGTCTATAGCTGCGTTCACATATTCACATTTAATGCTTAAGACAAATTTACGGGAAATTCTACTGTATTGTATTCAATACTGTGTCTTATCCGTCCCGTTACTAAAGCTTCATTGAATAACTGTTACTAAAGAATTATTTTCCAGTTCATCTTCAAAACACAGCCTGCTCGAATGTAGCCCTCAACCTCGTCAGTAGCTGTGGTGTGTGGAAGACCCAGCTAAAGTGCAGGCATATCATGAAAATGATATGTTCTTTTGCACTTCTTCAAAGAAGTTCACTCCGGTGAAGTCCGCTTGGGAACGGAGTCATTGACCAGCAAGTTTACTACGGTGACCAGTGCAAGGTGCTAGTTGTGACCATAGTCTGAATTAAGCAAAATGCTTAGATAAGGAACGTAAATTTTGTTGATAAAAGTGCCTAAAATACGACAAAGAGATATCCCCTCGAAAAATGTCTTATGATTTTCACGCTCTCGTTATATATACTCATCGTTTAGTTTACTCAAAACAATAATCAATGAATTAACCAATCAATCTGTATATGATCGGCTTGTTCAATCTGCAATCGGCCTACCAACTTTCGACCAATCTTCTTTTCTATTTGTCCTTCTGCTGCCGCCCCCTTCCCTCATTAAATATATCTTTGTAGCATTCCCTCCATCTCATTACGTGGTTTTCCAACTCCCTTTCTATCTTTCCTATATACCTTTCTACCTTAAACTACAAGCGGTGTTGCTATCACTACTTCTTTACCATTTGTCTTCTACAAAAATATCCATACTATCCTAAAATAATAGCCGTGCCAATCAACCCCCTAAAATTAGTCATACATCTAGTTTGGTACATGAAATTTTCGACTTCTTACTTAAAGTGTGCTATCGAGCCATGTTAAAAAGCCATGTTAAAAAAAAAACGTTGCTCCTAATCGGATATCCGTAATGCTGTAATCTCATGCTAACAATATTGAGTCCCTTCCACTCTGATCAGTTATGGTGTTATAGACTAGGACAGTTCAAAAGTTCATTACCTCGTGTATCACAGTGTTACTTAATCAAAGTTCAGAGGCACTTTTTAACATGAAAGAGAAAGTTTTGGTTTTTAAGCCACAATTATATCATGAGACAAATTTTCTCTGCAGGGATTCGTTGCAAAAAGTTAACGGACACCAATGTTACGTAATCACAGATCTGAGACAACTTTGAAGTCAAAATAACAAACTTCTTACTTTAATACCTCAATTATATCATACGACAAATTTTCTCTGCAGGGATTCGTTGCAAAAAGTTGATGGACACCCATGTTACGTAATCACAGATCTGAGACAACTTTAAAGTCAAAATAACAAACTTCTTACTTTAATACCTCAATTATATCATAAGACAAAATTTTCTCTGCAGGGATTCGTTGCAAAAAGTTAATAGACACCAATATTACGTAATCACAGATCTGAGACAACTTTGAAGACAAAATAGCAAAATTCTTACTTTAATGCAAACAATTATGACATAAGACAATGTAGTTGTAGCAAAGACTTGATGGACTGCAATGTTACGTAATCACAGATGTGAGACAACTTTAAAAGCAAAATAGCAAAATTCTTACTCTAATACCACAATTGCATCACATGACAATTTTCTCTGCAGGGATTCGTAAAAAAGAGTTGATGGGTTGCAATGGAATATAATCACAGATCAGAGGCACTTTTGAAGGCAAAATAGCAAAATTCTTACTTTAATACCACCATTATCTCACAAAGTACATGCTCTCCGAAGGGATTCGTTGCAAAGCCTTTGCTAAGCTCTTTGTAGCCAAACTAATTAAGACGGTATATGACGCAATGTCAAGGCTCCTTCAGACGCATAACTGTTGAGAGCACAGGTGTCATCTCAAAACCTTTGCTTCTTGTTTTGGCTGATGGAATTCAATTAACTTTAAAGTCAATAACCCTAAAATACCTTGTATAGCTAGCTATAAAAATTTTTAATGTTACTCAGTTATAGGTTAAAATCTTACGTAATCAAGACGGAAATTTTACAGTGATGAAAGGGGACAAGTTTAAGAAAACACGTATAAATGAAAACTTTCGCGCCAATCTTATATTTAACTCAAGAAATATCAAATGAGTTAGAGCATAAGTATAAGTAATTAAATTATAATCGCAGGAGGATCTTCTTCACAATAACCATTCCCCTTATTTTCTGACGGTCCACATTTCAGAGGCATAAGTCAAAACAAACTTCTATTTATTTGGTGCAGTCGACTAGGGGTCGAAATATGCGTTTCGCTATACATTGAAATACAAATTATCAAAATGTTTCGCTTATAGCACACTTTAGACGCTTTAGCCCCGTTGGGTGTCAGATTCGCACACTCCACTCAATACTTTAGTCCCCACAATAGCTCCCAATCATCCAACTGTGGTCATCGACATCCAGCTCAACCCAATTGGAGGCCCAATTCCACCCCTGATGGTGGCATATTTTCTATTTCGGCAGTGTTCCTCTTAAAACTGAGATTTTAAATCATCTCTTCTCAATGATACTTTCTACTTTCAATGGGCTTTGGACAGTATGACAGGCCGGATGGCATTCTTTCCTTGCTCAAGTCACATACTCAGATCCAAAGTGAACAAACTCTCCTTTAATGTACTCAATGTATTGTTCCAAGTCCAACAAGGGAACATGTCCTGTCGAAATTGAACAAAAGTGCTTTTCGAATGATTACTAATGTAAGTGACAGTTTTCATTTTATGACTCACTATCCACCCATGTATCACGACTTAAAGCCAATTAAGGATTAAAGTTAACACATTGCATTGTTGTGGGCCTCGGAAAACACATTCCAATGCTTTAAACGTGGAGAACCACTTCACAGCCCATAAGCAGAAATTGAGAGTCACAATAACCTATCAAAGCCGCCAATGGCGTACACTGGGTTTGTGATTGGCAATTTAATACGATACAACATCTCCTCCTAAACTGGCCCCAATCATTCCTTTTATCGGTATCCGCAAAAATAATGACGCAATATGGGCAGATTTTGCTCTACCCATTGAAGCTATTGTTTATATTTAATAATAACCACAGGGAGGGCAGTGCAAAGGGCGCAATATCTGCTACCTACATCAGGATTCTGCTGAATTCTAGATTGATTTATATTCGAAAAGTTGGTTTGTGGTACAAATTTTGAATATTGCGTTGAGTAACGGATTCATTTTGCTAAACGTTTTCGCCATACACGGATCACAACAATCGTATGGAGTGAAATGAGAAAGCTATTACGATGATTTTATAGAAAACGAGAAGATCCTAGAAAATAACAGTCACGAGAGCGACATGTTTCTACCACTCGTGTTATTGAAAAAAGGCGTAAGTTGTAAACAAATTCTTTTTGTCGACAGAGCACCGGCTTCTTTGTTTCAATAAATGCAGCTTCCAAAGAGGCAAGGTGAAAATGAGATCTGGCTTTGGCTAATACGCTAAACGAATTCTGTTGATAATCGTCAGCACATGATGGGTTTTGAATCAAATGCTGTCTTATTGACCGTTATTTTCTAGGACCTTCTCGTCTTTTATACCTTCCTCAACGCAATATTCAGATTGATTTATCTACAGGTAAAACATATCCTTGTAGTCTCCGTTTAAAGATAGCCCCTTACCAAAGTAACCCGTCAATACATGTCAATTGTTTCTCAGCCACAAAATTTAGAATAGAAGCGATGTCTAACTTAAACCGGTAAGAATTTCAACCGTATCGAACGGATGTAGAAGTATGCCTGTCATGAAACGAGATAGTACCTCGCCACACAGTGCGGCACAAAAAATGTCAGTGTACAATACAATTGCACATGAGTTACACGGGCTAATTCCGCAAAGCATGCCACGGTTAACTGTCTCTCGGGATTTTAACGTTCACTTACTTGTTGTGAGTTGGCTTTAAAAGACAAGCAGTCTTTTACCTACGACAATAAAATCGAGGACGTCAGTCTGTTTGTATGCTTGTCTCGGACTAATGTCAACAATTTTAGAGCTACAAACCTCACAGTTGAAAAAAGTGAATTTTAGGGTGATAATTTCACGTCCAAAGCAAGACCGGCCTGAAAGGAGCTGTACTCCGTTGCCTGGGGCAAAAATAAGGTAAAATGCCATTTATCTGTTTGCTGTTGAGCGCCATAAAATTGAAATTGTCATAACCAAACTTGATATTGAGGGTTAATGGATAACGTACAGCCTCATTGTTAGTACAGCTAAAAATTCGTGAGAAGCAAGGGATGTGATGGGCCACGGGGTGAGGCGAGCGGCCGTAGGTTGCAAGGGGTCAAATTTCCGGGAGGCGGGAGAGCAAAATAACAGAATCACGGAAACTTCAATAGCTATACTTTACCCCAACTTTATCCGAAGTATCTCGTTTGTATTTCCCTACCAGTTTCTTTAATAGTTAGATTAAGCAAACAAGGGAGGAGCAAAGACCTTCAACAGCATACCAATCGGAAAAGAACCGTACACTCGCCAGCTCCGCGTTGGTCTGCAACACATTTATGACACTTGAGTTTGCATATTGCTTTCTAGCTTCTCCTCCGATAAAATAAACAATACACTGTCATTAAAATTAACACTTCCCTGCGGGCTTTTAAAGTCATTAAAATTCAAAAACACGTACTGCACTAATTAACCATCTGAATCTGACAAGACGAAATCTTCAACCACATCATCGTCACCATCTTCGTATTTCTTCTTCTTTGACGACACAGCAGGCGTGTTTTCTTGTTTTTTACGTAATTTTGCTTGCTCCTTTTTCATCCTTTTGCGTTTCGCTTTGGAGATCTTCTCAACTGCTTCCTCGTTATCACCTTCACTCTCCGATGCAGCCTTTTTTGAATTGAAAAGAAAACATTTTAAGTGCTACGCATACGCCAGTTGACTATACAATCTTCATAGCCAAAATCATTACGTCAGATAGGCTGCAGTCTATAGCAAACTCTCTCTATATTTATTGCTACTATTATATGAAATATGTCGTAAAGCCTGCATCAGAACTTCCAAGTACTACTTGACTCATTAGAGATGCGCTATTTAAGTTAGTATTATCATTTTATCAACTGTACTAATTTCAAGATATCGTAGCTTACCGCCATTTTAGATTTCATCAAATAATTTCCCTTTGCTATGCTAAACGCACAAAAAACGGAGGGAAACTACCGTGCGTCATCGTTTAATAGGACATTTCAAGGGCTAATCTTTGTCAATACCCGATCTAACGTCAACAAATTTGCTCGATAGTCTAGTCTAGTGGTTACCGGCAGTTTCAAGCTCGCACCCATTGCTTAACGTTGCTTTGTGTTTTGACTGACTTACTACATGCTTCACCCCATATGAAGGCGCTTCTGGTGACGCAGCATTCTTAATTTCGCAATCCTTCTCTATAATCCGCAAACTTGCAAATTCTACTTGCTGTGGATTCGTTCTTTTTGTTCCGATTCTTGGCTAATCATTGGCAGAGGCAAACGTATCCGCCTCAAGTAAAAGTCAGAAGATCAAATTTCTCGACTACAATGAAACCATTAAATGATGCGTTATCAGTTACGGTTTTTAGTCACCGGTTTGATTATCAAAAGCAACCATAGGCTATTACTTCAACATATAATTCCACTAAGACAGGGTCTGGCCAATTCCCTAGCCAAGAGGGGGTGGCAATAGAGGCTCATTCACCCCTGACAAAATCACCCCCTGATAAAATATCATCAAAGCCATTTTTAGATTAATTTCTATTATCAGCCAACGCCTTAATGATGTCGGTAACTGTGACTTAACCCTTCAATATCAATTTCCTCTAACATAAACATACGCCACCCGTAATGAGTAGAAATCAAATTTTGAAATTTCAATCGGTAAATTAATTACCCTCCCCCTCCCCCCTTATAGCTCTTTGCCCTACGGGATAGGTTTACCTAGCTACGGTCCTGGTTTCGACAATCTCCCGCCCCGTTTGCGGAGTCTAGTCTGATGCCTTATGAAATATTCCGTGCCTTCAGGAAATAAAAGCCCAGAAAGTGAGAATAGCCTGGGCTGTGGGCTCTTAAGACTATGTATATTATATATGTGACCACACGTAACGAAGTATATTATTGCTTTACACCAGTAATAACGAAACAATACAGCATTGTTATGTCTACTTAACTGAGACAGCAAAGTGAGTAAAGCTTCAACACGTTCAGATTAGCAGTTTCTCGTCCCCGCAAAGTCTCACTGTTCGCGTTAAGTCGTTTCAACACTGCTGCCCCTTGTCAAAATGTAACCAGATACCTCACTTATTGATCTCAAAGGACGTCACTACGCGTTTTCAACTAATTGTATAGAAATAACAGCAAATTGTACTCCCATACTCTACATATAATCTCCTTCTGTCACTCGCGATAGCACACCAATACCAATAGACCTGCTCTTCAAAACTATCTTAAAACCCTTCATGACACAGACCATTTTCACATGCGTATACTGTAGGCTCTATTCCTTCTATAGCAGAGCTATCAAAAGCGCTCTAACATAAAAAGCAATCTGTTCTCAAAACGTAAAAATACATTTGAGAACAACAATCTGGCGATACAATCAAGAAAAAAGAAAGCGAATTTCACTAACGACAGTAAGAAAAGACACTGTTTCTAAAATAAGTAAGTCATGAGCTTCGTAATTGCAATAAAGATCCGTGGGAATGGACAGAAGTGGCTGTTGCATTAGCAAGGACATGACTATGAAAGTTCTTCTACATGAAGGTTACATCAAAATGCCAATAGATAACATATAATAAAATAAACCAACCGGAATTATTTAACTTTCTTCACTTTTGCGTATTATGGCAATTTGCAAAACGAATTAACACGGCGTACATACTCTACATTACAATTTCTTAAATAAGTATTTTCTAAAATGTGACGGAATTTATTGATTTTGATGATGGACACTAAACGACCAGAATTTTGTGATACTTGATAATTGCACAGTATCGCTCACTGCTTTCATGTTAATTTGGTGTGAGAATACTGTATAGGGCCCCTATCTTTCGCTCAATTTACTATCATCGAGTGTAACGAATGATAATGTGGATTTTTGGTTTTGTGCTGTTGTAAATTTTCCTTATAGTATACTAGCGCCTGCGAGTGCGTACTAAAAAATGAGATTTTAAGAGCTAATACAGTATCACATGTCTGAAAAGGTGACGGTGTAAGCAACAGCTATGGTACCATCGCTAAGGTTAGCAAGATATGCCAAACTGAGCCTGGAAAAGAGGATATAGAAGAAGCTCCTGACGAATGACCACAATGCTGAATCTAGCCAATAAAGAGCCAGAAACGCATCAACATCGTACCATCTCAACCTATACACCCATGATGAAGTTGGGCTGCAAAATAATCCCAAAAGTCGAAAGATATTAAACAATGCCCCGTTATAGCAAATCCTTGCCGGCAGAAACACGGGAGAAAAATTTAGACGGAAACGCATTTCAGGTTCATCTGCAATTTCAGAAATCTATCAGGAAAAGCAGTAGTTTCACGAGATTCAAATGAGAAAGCGCTCTTAATCGTTAGTCTTGAAATTAGCAATTCATATTCAATCTAGGCCGGTGGTTCCCAACCTTGCAATACCCCCTACCTATATGATCAAAGTCAGTTTTAAAATTATAAGACGTTAAAGAAGCAAACAAATATGTATAAAGATAGACAAATCATGTTTATTACATAATCAGGTATATGGTGGTACTTAAGAATTACTGGAATCAATTGATGGTCAACCGCGCCAAATGTACATTTTAGGTCAAGCAGTGTTACAAGCCACGGGTGCCAAACAAGGCAGATCATCGCATTAATTTTAATAATAATAACAAAAATACCGGTTTGAGTATCCTGCCTGTGCGATTTAGAAAGAATAGCTTCTGGTAGTTCTACATCGCATATATGACAATGTATTGAAGCTCATGCACCCAATGGCTTACGCCTGCGTTAAATCAATAAGTATAGCATGTTAATGTAAAGTTTTCGCATTTGGTATGTAGTATTTTGCAATAGCATTTTGTTATAAGTGGTATATATTAGTGACTAAACTTTATGTTCTCAACTAAACATAGCAGTAGTCGACACTGTCGAAACATGTCTAAAAAAGTAGTGCTATGTTTTTCAGAAGATTTACAATTGCCACCTCGCTTTGGTGATTTCTAGCCCAATATCGCAATATTGGGCTGACCTACAACTTGAACAAGTAAAATTAGGCACTACATGCTTTGATGTGCAAGTGAACTGTCTCCCTACCTCATCATCTTTGTGCTGTTGAGTGGCCATTGCAGCCTCCCTTAACTTGGTCCATGTTTCAAAAAATTTCTTCAAGGAATTTGTTTCCAACGCTAACTCTTGTTCCCAATTTTTCTGCAAAAATTAAAAATGGCAGAGAAAAAAGTAATGCCGCCAAACGCAGTTGGTCATAAGGTGAATGTCTCCAGTTTCTATCGAACCATTTTGAACTGCCAAAAAGATGAAATGAACCCTTCTCTCACTGGCAGTGTTAAGAGAGATCTTTTCCCGAAAAAAAGTCTGCTTCAACAAATTTGGAGGGTTTCCACATCCAACCTGATTGTACAACTCGGACGTGAGGCAGATAGCATAAGATTAAGAAGTAAGATTAACTGGAGTGACGAAACAAAAGCGGATAGAGAAGAACGCAAAAGACATACTCCCTCAATACACATATTGTTACTATTTACGTCACGCGTCGCAATGGACTAAACATAGTTTTAGGTTTCTATCGCAGTATAAACATAGTAATTGCGCATAGCCAGCAAGCAAAGAAATGTATAATGGTATGAAGATGGATGAAATTAACTGTCTTATTATAGATCGTTCGCCGATCATGGTACTCGAGTAGAATCATCGCACTTATCAAAATAAGTCTTTATAAAGCAACTGCATAAAAACGCATTATCCCCCGTGTCTCGCAAATGGTGTACAGTTCTATCGCTTTAAAGAAGCAATAGAACACGAAGAGAAAGTTCTAAACAAGATTTATCGCCTTTGCCTGCCCACCAAAGGTAGTTCTATTGCTTGCTTTTAGTACCAACATGGAGCTCGGCGCTCTCACAACGATTTCTTTAAAAAATAGTTTTGGACGAAGACGATGATCAGATATGTTTAACGGCGATGCTTACGCAGAAAACTAAAAACGAAAGGTAAAAAGGTTTAAGTAAGCAAAATCTATTCCAGCAGATGAATATTTCTTTTTCACCTGATCACCGAAATAGAGCCGTAAAACAGAAACTCCTATTTCAAATAAGCTTTATGGTTGCCCGGAGTAGTGTACTGGCTGCACCCCCTCTCCTCAGCCATGTTAATTACAAACTATGTTTCATTATCTGCTTTACCTTTCTGTATAGTTTGCATACAAAAGTCAACCGTAGGCAATATAGACACAATGGTTTCATCCAGCTTTTCAGATCCCTCCATAAATTTTAGGTCCCCCCATTGGTAAAATATTCTCAGGTCCCCCCATAATTTGGTGCACCCAAAAAAATTTGAGGTCCTCCCGTAAATCAGGGTGGAACCCAAAAAGCAAAAGTCTAGGTTCACTTAATGAGACGAGAATGACCAAAACTAATGCAACAGTTGAATATAAATGATGGTAATTGTTAACAAGAATAAAAAATTGGCAAATTGATGACAAACTGGTACTCACTAAAGTCTTTTCATCATCATCGCATCACAAAAACGACCAACATAGTTCACATCCAATGATGATACAGTCTACCTGAATTTGATGGATTTGATTTCTTAAATGGATGGTCATGTTTATCTTAACCAAGAGGTAAGAGTAATTTTCTTCATTCAAAACAGTAAAAATAGGTTCAAGGCATTGTGCACATTTAGCATCTGCTCATTCTTCTCAATTGGTTTTGAGCACAAAATTCCAACCATTCAAAAACCCAAAGGATCTCAAATCAGAGAAGAGTCTGGTTTGGTGCCCATTTCATTATTTTGAACTTCAGCTTGCAACGAAGTTGTAAACTGCAAGGCAGTGCCTTTAAAAGTTTCTCCCTGACATTGTCTTGGGTGGATTTAACATTGTTCTCTCACCCCTGTATTCTTTCCTGATCAAATTAAACACTACTCCCCCCCTTTTTCAGCTTCCTACAAACGTAAGTTGTAGAAGAATTGAAGTTCCTTTTTAGCCACAATTCCAGGCTATTGTCAGGTCAAATTAAATTTTTTGTCAAAGAAAAATTGGCAAAAACTGATTCAGATGTGACTGCACAAAAATATAATAACTGGCATAACTTAACAATGCTTTTGATGTCAGTTTTCCGTGACAAAATGTCCGTGAAGCAACACCACAAAATTGTGACAAGAAGATCATGTTTCTAAAAGTTCCCGCACTTTCATAAAGAGCTCTTACTTGTTCAAGTCCTTAATTTTGTATATGGTCAGCAAATACAAAGTCTCGAGTTTCTTTGTTTGTATTTTGTTTCTATCCTTATATATAACAAATTTTGGTCAGCTTG
>JAAAKM020002061.1:0-13863 GCA_010016025.2 Alatinidae sp. Z8VKAUB7J3 | reverse complement strand
ATTGCACTTTCAAGTCTGGTTCTCACTACGCGCTTATCAAGAAAATCACAATTAGGATTAACAAGATAACTTTTGTGTTTGCTTTGTGTTGAAATGCAGTCGTTAGCCTTCACTTGCTCAGTAATGTGGACGCGTTAAAACTTGATTGCGATTATGATGTCCACGAAGAAGAAGAGTTGACCAGTGTGTATTACTTTCATGCACTGAAAAAGTCAAAAACTCATAAGAAAGAAATAATATCTAAAAAAATATATGACTCTGTATTAGTGATAAATTACTCAACAAAATAACGAGCAAATATTATGTTTAGCTGGAAGAAATAGGACTTGAAAGATCTAGAGTTTCTCTAAACGTGTACTCTTAGTTGATCAGAGTCTGCGCTTCAGCAAACATTTTGTTGATCTGTATATTTCTGTATTAAGCGCACTCAAGGTTTCAAAGTTACAAACTCCAAAATGCCCTAAAACAACTCAAGTGTCTTCAACTTTACTTTAGCAGAAATAGTGAGAATGATACGATAATATTTGTGATTAACGCAATTGATATCAAAAGGGTTTTCTTTCTGGTTCGCTTTAATCGTCGGTGGTTGGTTAAGAGAACAGGCATACAACGATTACTAGTAGTCCTAATATTGTTCAAGATGAAAATGTCAGAACTTTAATTGCGATAGTCGTGACAAACAGTTAGTGAGCACCAGACATGTATAATTTTCCCAGACACGTTTACCAAGAGTTAGCAATTTGACGTTATTAAAGTAGGGTTGGGGTTCCTCTCCTTTGCTATTATGGTTACGTAGCTTTTACTCATTCGCTAGACATGAAATTCTTACTTTTAAAGCATCCACATACACTTTTGAACTCCCCATGAGCTATCGATAAGAACGTACGTTGTGAATTATAATTCCAGACTCACCATTTTGAAATTACAGCCTTATCAATTTATTTACACGGATGCTACATTATTATTCATCATTAATATTTATCTGACCTAGTCTATCTTAAAAGTAAGTATGATCTATTATTATTAAATAATGTAATTAATAAGTATTAAGCTCTGATACTCAGCGGCACCTAAATGGGAATGGCATTTTCCCTGTGCTGATTTCATAAAATCTAAACATTTTTGTCTTTCGTTACTAATCTCTCTTTGCTAAGTTATAGAAAAATCGAGAAAAAGTAATTTAAAGGGGGTCACCAAGTCAGCTAAGCCTTATTGTTTAAAACTCTTGTTTGTATTTTATTTGTTAAGTTAAAAAATTTTAAAAAATAGAACTTTTTGTTGCATCTTGAATACCAACACATATAAAGTGTTTCCATTATTCATTTTTTCAGATATATCGAATGAAGTCACATGGAGATAATGTAACGGTAATCGCTTCTACAAACGTGGACAAAGTTTACGGACTTTCTATTGACTACATAGGTCGCTTGTTATTCTGGACTAACGAGGAAAAGGGAGCCATTGAAGTGGCTCAGTTGAATGGCTCCAATAGAATAATGATCAATAATATCGACCTTGAAAAGCCAAGAGATGTGGTAGTCAATCCAGAAGGAGGGTAGGTTAATATCTCTCCCTTGCCATTTTACTAAACATTAGTAGATATCAACATGTACTACTATATTGGATAACGGTATGCTTTCTTTATTAAAGTTTGTCTTGTCACACTAATAAGAAGTAAATCTTCTCTATCTGGAAAAAAGTACTTTTTCTCTACCTAGAAAGACGGTAAATCTTTTCGAAGAGGAAAAATGGCTGGGGTCATTTTGATTGCGGTACCTTTTGTGCTTAAAATGAATTTCAATCTAACAACATATTAAGTTATGGACTGTTATTAGTATTACAACATTTCTTTAAATTAATATCTATTTGTGATACCTACAGGAGACTGGACGAATACGAGTTTCCTGTTCAACAGCCATTTGATGCACGAGTCCTCTGTAGACAAATCCCCAAGGGTGAAAAGAGAAAATGGGAATTACTTTTGATGAGGCTTTATCAACCAACCACAAACATTGTGTGCCTTCCACACATTCTAGCTCTGTAGTCTATTAATTATCATGCCAGTGCGAGGCTGGCTATGTTGGTCGCACGACTTTGACGCTGGTTGATCGAATTAAGCAGTATGTACCATCGTTTATTTGCCAAATAACTCCTTAAACAAAACAACCAACCTGGGTTTCCAAGACCAAAAACACCACTAAGTAATGTGACTCTGCGATAGAGCAGTACTGTGGAACTCCACTAAGCGATCAACCCTCCGGTCTGAAGCTTTTATCTGATCTGTAGGTGAGGGGTTCAGTTACTGAGTTAACCTTATAAACCCTTGTGTCAAGCCTAGTTATAGCATTTATTGGTAGCTGCTTATAGTTTTATGCTAGACATAAATCAATTAGAATGATGATAGGTCTAATTAATAGATATCAAGCAATAGATCTTTATTATTTGATAACCGTCGACGTGAATTGTTTGTGAGATACCTGGAATTATGAGAACTATGAGGTAAGATTTTACTAAAACAGTTATTATTCAAGTGGCCAAATTGCATTGTTGTTTCCGCAAGCCCATCTTTAAAACGTCCGGTAAAAAATCTCAGTTAAATGTTTTTATTAAATATTTGATAGTAGACTTTGTTTAATGGCATTGGCATAAAAACACAATTGACTATGAGTAGTCTTGTGAGGTGGTCCATTGATTATGTCCAGTTGATCCTTTGACAGGGGTGTTAATTTCCCCACTCTAAGGAAGAAATCAGTAATTGCAGGCTGCCGATCTGTTCTCTGGTCTTTGATGATTTCTAGAACAGACATATGATGATCAGCAGCCTCCGTACTCCCTCTTTCTGGGAGACGTTTCCTCGCCTTGTCGTGATAGCCATAGATCACTGGTGTTTTCACATCAGTGGGAAGTTGGAAGGACACCTCGGCAATAGTCTCCACCTCATCCTCAGCTCCTTCCTCGAGTAAGTAAGTAATTTGCATTAGTATCGTGGTGACAGTGTTCTGTTAGAAAGGTTTTCCGGATCCTTTGTTCTGAATTTAGGGCTGATCTGTGATCGGGATTTGAGGTGTTCTCTTAACGAGAATTAACTAAACTACAAATAGTGAGAAAATATTGGTTCTGGGCATTGCTTGATCTCTAAAGCGAGGTGTTCGCTTGGTGGGGTTGATCTTGGGCGAGGTTCCACTGTTTGCTTTAGAACTGCTTTAGAACCCAGATTGTTCCAAAGTGTACACGGACAATTTCTTCCGTATCATAGGAAAGGCCAGGTCTGCTTTTAATTTGGCCGTTCTGGAATCAGTCCACATAAAAGCAAGAAAACCCTTTGCTATGTCGACAAAAGAATTTCTCACCAGGCCTATTCAATAAATCTTGTTTTAGTGGATGCTGATTGATTGGAGAACACAAGACATTCAGGCAGTCCAAATTCTGATTGGCTCCTTCAAAAATACAGTTGGTTATACTTTTTCACACATTTCATTTCGGTCATTTTGACGCTAGTACTACGAGGGGTGTCAGATGAAAAAAACTTTTAAGTACACAATGTTTTCGCTCTTTCGTGCAATATACCTAATTGGCCTCGTTCTGAAAATTGGGCCATGTGAAATTCATTGCTTTCTGCCACTTCTAGCAAAAAAACTTGTAAAAGTCAAGGGCTTATGAAATATTCAGTTAGGCTATCAGGCTGTAATAACAAAAAAACACCTGGATAGCAATCGAACATGGACCGTCTGTCTTTATATTAACAAGGGTACATGTACGGAAAACTATTTTCAATTGCTCCTTTGTTAATATTTTTATATCTTTCAGACATTAAGATGGTATGTGAAGCTACAAGATATAGAAAACAATATTCTTAGAATGAGGCACAGAGAGTTTTACGAGAAAATACTTCGTTGATAAAACAACTGAAAAGTTGAGCTTTTACCTACGACATCATAACAACAAGTGACAAATAATGATGAAATAAAAGGCATACATGTAACATGTAAAAGATCTGATAAGCATTTTCTACAAGCCTTAAAAAGTTACTGTAGAGCCTTATTTGAGAAGAAGGAGGTACAAAACAAAAATAGTGCACGAAATAGCGGAAACATTTTACACTGAAAAGCCTTATTTTGTCTAACACACCTCACAGTTCAATCGTCGGAAATGATCGAAATGAAACGTATAATACATTAAATACCATTGTATTTTTAAAAGAGCCAATCAGAATAGCACTGCATGAGTGGCTTGTGTTTATGGACCGATCAGCAACTGCTACAAGATTCAAGGCACAGTGTAAAAAAGTATTTTTTTATCTGCATGATTAAGTTTTCTTGCTTCTATATAGATTGACTTCAGAACGGCCAATTAATTTCAACCATTTCTGACGATTGTACTGTGAGGAGTGTCAGACGAATTTAACTTTTCACTACAAAGTGTCTTAGCTGTTTGGAGCCTTATTTCTATAATGGACGTAAAAGAATTATGTGATTAAAGTGTATAAAAAATAATTGAATCCAATGATGAGAATTTATATTACGTGGAAAATGTAATCGACAAAAGATTTTCTAAAGTAAACCTGTTAGCTGACCTTTGTTAGGAACTTGTCTTTCAAGGGCTATTATACTTTCTGCGTTACCTCTACAAGTTGGAGAACTCGGGGTCTAAAACACGGCAACGTCACACATCAAGCGTTTTTGCAATATCTTGTCTGCCGGAAGATAATGCTCTGACACGCAACCCAAGAACATCTTCTTGTGCTAGATAAAAGGCTTACCTTACAAAGAAATTATTTGATTATCTACTAGTCAAACGTATCTTTAAAATGTTCAAGAAATAACCAACCTTTGTTTTTACAAGAAAAAATTCAAGTTCGTCAGGAAAAATTGTAAATTTGTTCTACACTAGGACCTTGAAATTGCTCCTGGACTAATGTATTACAGATTCCGGTGGAAATATGAGTCAATACTGATATCCCATATGCAAGGGATACTATTCAAACTAAGCAATTCTGGTAGTACGTTTTATTTTCTTATATTTTGTTTGAAGTGCGAAAGTGGCAAGGAATTAATAAACCAAAAGCACCATTTACGACGGCATTGTAAGTAAGGCAGCACGAATTAATAACATACGTAATCTTGAAAAGAATTAAGAATACAGACGCTTATCTCAGTGGAAGAAAACAATACGGGATGTTTTACAAGGATACTATATAGCCCATTTACTGGGTCTGTATAATAAAGTTAAGAGACCAAACCTGCTTAAGATACAAATATGACCAAATGTAACCAAACTGCAGTTTGTACCTAATAGTAATGGGTAAAGTGCATTCATCATCATCTACTTGCATACTTAGGTGCTATATATTGCCTCATTGCATTTTGTTATAAATTGCATTGTGTAAATGTTATATTTGAACTGTTTTTCTATATTAATTTCTTCCCAAGGACTATGTTTTTGACAGACTGGAGTAAACGTAGCAAGGTTCTTCAAATGGACATGGATGGGAGTAATCGTGTGGTTTTGAGCTCAAAGGAAAATGACTATGATTCTTTCTGGCCCCATGGTTTAACACTTGATAAAACAAACAATTTGCTGTATTACGTCGATGCACCGTTTGATAGAATTGTTGCATACAACCTTGAAACTCGCACGACTAAAATTATTTTAAAGAACGAAAATGGGCCCAAAAAATGGAGCAAGAATTCAGTCGTCTTTCGGGTGTCTGAAGCTTTGGAGCACCCATTCACATTAGGGATTGCTGGAAAGTATTTGTATTGGTCAGACTGGGCTACTGGTGCAATATACAGAGCAAACAGGATAGAGGGAGACAAGATACACTTAGTTGCTGGAGGTCTGTTTCGCCCAGCGGATTTACATGCTTATGCCAATGGTAACATAACTCGTAAGTACAACACGATCGCTGTTTTACTTTCTTCCTATATTATTGTTGGGATATGTTATATTATTTACCTAGATCACTCTTGAGAAGAGAATATTTGTTTTGAATAGATCGGGCCGGATTGATTATTGATGACGGGCCGGATGGCAGTTCTTCCTTGGTCAAGTCACATGGTGCAGAGAGGCTGGTCTCCAATTGCGTAGAGCTGGATGTCGATGTCCACCGGTGGATGATTGGGAGCTAATGTGGCGACTAGAGAAATAAAAGTGTGTTAACATCAGAGGTCACCTAGCTCAGTTGGTAGGGCGCACGCCGCAAAAGCGTGGGTCACGAGTTCGATCCACGGTGGTGACATACTTTTCTATTTCTCTAGTGTTCTATTCAAAACTAGCATTTCAAATCCTCTCTTCTTGAAGAGAATATTTATAAGTTGCTCGATAAATCACTTTTGATGGGTGGCAAATATTTTGTTTTGTGCCCAAAGACAATGTGAAAGTCACAAAGTAATACCAAATCATAGAGTAAAGTATTACTATCTAATGTTCTTTGGTATTTGGCAACTATATCTTCTATATTATTTTTTTAATTTTCTGGTCTTCGAAGAAACTTCACTTAGGTAATGTTCACATCTATATTGTTTTTTTATTATTTTCTGGTCTACGAAGAAACTTCACTTAGGGCATGTTCACATACAGGTTGTATTAAACATTTGATGCTAAAACTTGTTTCAATTTAGGTAACAAGACACTGTTTATGTTTAAGTATGCAACTCCAATGTGTGACAGTACTTGCGACCCAACTATCTTAAGTGGAATTAATGTGGATGACTGCCCTAAAGGATACAAGACTTCGAGAGAACTTTCAACTTGTAGCAGTTGTACTATCGATGGTACGTCTTCAAAGACCAAAGAATGTGAATGTACTAACTGGGCATCATGCGTTCAACGGATTGAAGAAAACATTGCATGCCAAGTTACATCTACTAAGACGTTACTACATTTCAAAGTTAGAGAATGCATACAAGGTGAGTCTTTGGTACTGTTTGCAAATTGGTGATTATTTTAAAAGCTTTCAGAAATAATTCATAACCTACCAGTACTAGAGGAAAACCCTTGATCAATCACTCAGGGAATTCATCACATGCTAAGAGAGGAAGATTGTAGAAAAGAAAATATAGTGAGATTCCAAGTATTTGCACAGGACCTGTTGAAAAGGCAGGAAACAAATTCCATAATTTTTACATGTCCAAAATGGGTACGAGTAGCAGATCCAAAAATATTCTATCCATTAGGTCTCTTGTAAACCAAGATTGATCTAGACCATTTTCAGATGTTAGTCCATTAGATTCGTACTTTTTTAGAAAGCACTGAAAAGAATTTCTGTACACGTTTACCTGTAGAAGGCACTCGTATAATTTGTTATACGCCTTGATAAAGTTCAAGAATCAGTGAGAAAGCATAACACAGGGTAATACTGAATAGAGAAGTTGTAATTTGGTTAAAGGACCAATGTTCAACAGCAAGACAATTTAAAGGCGAGGAATTTTCGCTGTATCGAACCACAACCCAAGAAGAAATGTATAAACTGTGCAACAGTTCTTCTTAGCGATGACTTGGTAAAACGGCCGGCGACGAGGCTGTCGTCTCGTAGAAGTAAACTAGTAAAGTAAGCTCATGGTCACGTTCTACATTTGCATATTTTTGAGAACTAAACTATGTTCCAGTTTGATGTAGTGCTATCCGCTTTTTATGTTTTCAGAAGTGAAACCAGGGTTTTGCCCCACAGATCCCAAAGAACCATGCCAAAATTTAAAAAGCTGTTCGGAGGGGGCTGATCAAGAATGCACAGGGAAAGGAAAGTGTTGTAAAACACAATGTGGCTTTCGATGTATTAAACCTGAGGAGAGGCCACCAAGTGAGTAGCATTTTAAAACTCTTGCTCTGTATTGAAAACTGTCAGTGTTAATTTCAATATTTGTACAGAAATATGTTTGAAAGACGTATATTCATTCATTCAACCATGCTTAAATTAAATTACTATCTTTATAATATATTGTCTTCTGATCGAGCACCAATTACTCTTGCAAGTTAGAATGCAATGCTTTTAGGGAATTAGGGTAAGTAGTACATCACAGATGTCATTCACAGAGTAAGTTGGGATATTACTGGTCAAAGTATTGGAATAGGCCAACTTAGAAGTAGCACCTGAGCTACTTTTCTTCAGAATGTCCCATAAGGACAGAAGTGACATAGGTAGGGTTTAGTTAGGTCAACAGAGCAAGAATATGTCTCTCAATAAGAATAGAAATCGGCATGGTTTCTGGGTTTTGCAGCAAGCATCGCTTTTTTGACAATAAAATTCGAAATTTGTAAGAAGATGTCAGCACAAAATGTAGTAGAATATAGCTTATGTGTGCATTATTTTATAGTTATCCAGTTGCTAATACTTTATCACCAGAAATTTTACCGGGTAGACCACATCTATGTACCTACCGTAGCCCCCTTTCTACTGCAAATTCTCCCGAGATGTACTTCAGACCTGTGAGATACTTTAAGATGTAGCAATAACTGCTAAATTTCTATTTTATTACCTTCTACATCACGAAAAAGGTTTCAAGTTATCACTTTTGATCCCGTTTAGTAAAATTTAGTTCTACTAATAGCGTGCAAAACTTTTTTATATAGGAGTTCATCCCTGTCAAAGAGAGTATAATGCATGCAACGTCTGCATCTCACTGCCAAATAACACACACAAGTGTCTCTGTCCAGTAACCGCTGATCTGGGGGCTGATGGAATTACATGCATTCCAAAGGAAGGTTAGTACTGGTGCAATAGAAACTAAAGTGATGATGTCACAAAAACGTTTTTTAGTGGAACCCTGTTAAAACTGCATCACAGTGTAAACACACGTGCCACATCACAGTGTACAAGCACATGCCCGTATACAAAATATTGCATTCTAATCTTACACCAACTAAGAGAAACGACCCTTTGAATTTGCAGAAGCCTTTAAGGAAACACTATTAATTTTGCGCAGTTCATAAAATCATGAACTGGTTCAATGGTATGATTGGCATGATTTAAACTTTAAAAGGGGTTATATTGACGATTTCTCAAATATGGTTCTTAAACTTGGCCAGGTTATCTATATCAATAAGGAGAATAAAACGACTGCAAAATATTATTAAACTTCTGAAATTCATAAAATTTGTGATGTAACACTGAAGTGCTCTGACGTCTGCAATGGACAAGCCAGGTGGAAAACAAAATCTTATAATAAAGATAAGTGTCCATTGCAAGGCGCTCAGGTGAAACATAGTGAGAAAACATAATATGATGAGCTTTCGGTGTATTCTACCACCATCCTTGAATCAATTAATTACATGTATGAAACACGTTCGGTTAGGACAGTAACAAAAACAATAGAATAGATAGAATACTGAAGTACTTTGCTATTGTTTTAGGAAGATATTTTATGACCAAGCTTAGATTCCATTTAAGAGTTAACAGTTCCTGAAAAGAAGGGCATATATACATCAGATAGATAAAGTTGAAGACCTAGCTACAAGAAACCTGTTACGGAGAACCTTGAAATCTTTTGGGGTAAAATAGGATCGCATAGACAGAGCGCTGTCTCGTAATTTGGCCAAGGCTCTTTGTGCTTCGTATTGCTACTCCTGTCCGTACTAGAAAGCGTCAGTCCCTTCCCTTTATAATGTCGCTCCGTGGTCCGCTTTGTAGTCCTAAAGGAAGGAAGAAAACGAAAGATGGTCTAAAATACTATTTAACTGTAACTCCTCGTAAGGCACTGTTTCAATTGGAGTGGGAGAGGGATGGTTTCGAGCCTCGAATTGGATTGACAGGCAATGAGGCTGCATGATTTGGATTTTTTACAAATTAGCATTTTATTAAAACATCACCATTAAAATCGGAGCAAATTAAAGAGGTATGGATAAGTTTGATAGAAAATATAGTTTGATAGAGGCATCCAAAAAGTGAATTATCATCCGTGAATAAAGAGCCCGGTCGTAAAGATTGATCGTTGTCAGAAATGTATGAAGTTGTAAGAGAATTGGTGGAAAAGTCTTGGAACCAAGAATAAAGGAGCTGTTGCTGGTGTGGGTGTTTTCATAGCAAAAATTTATGGATAGCCCGTAAACAAAGTACGGAACGAAACCTTTGTTATTGCTGGGTCATTGCTAAGCTGGATAAGTTGCCCACTTATTTCTATCTATGAATAAACAAAGCAAAAAATATAACAGATATATGCGTATTAATTGTAAAAAATAAAGGAAAAGCAAATTATGCTTACACCAGGTCTTAGAATAAGGGTCCAAAGGAGCCCCATGCCTTCATAAGGGAGAAATAGTTTTGAATCACTTAAACAAGGCACACTTGCTTTGATATATATTTCGTTTTTGCCGCGCAATTTTATGATTAAAAGGTTTCAATTTTCAATAATTTCCCTTTTGTCAGAACATAGGGGCCAGCAGACCTTTGAGGGTGTCACGTTTCTGATATTATTATTTTTAATAGTCATTTCTAAAGTTTTACCCGACAGTGCCTGTCAGGATTGTTTACAAGCATAATAAAACTTCTCACATTATTATGTATCTACGTATAAGTACAAAATATTGAGACAAGATGATTTTAAAACGTTTTTTAATGCTCTTTAGAATTATACTATAACCATGCTATAACTGATCAATCATAGGCCAAATATTTCCTTTGGAATTGAACGGAAAACTAAAGAGAATCACGGAAATGTCATTTGTAGTTTAGTGTAGAGATGTGAATTGATGTGATGCGCTTGATTAAATAGATCGTTCATATGATCATACAACTAGGAAAATATCAGGGTAGATGAAAATGGACAAATGCTCGTTGACAAATTGACTAAACACTAAATCAATATTTTTTTGGAAATTTTTCAAAACTTTTTTTTGAATATGTGTCAGATTTTATTTAGCAGTTAATTGAAAGCATTTTTCTAAAAAACACATATTTTGTACAGTCACCTAAAGAGTAGTGCTGGAGGCCATGTAGACCTCCCTTGAGTTTTTTAAGGTCTGAAAACCATCAGATCTATAAAGATTATACCTTTACAGAAAAGTGTTAACAAAGTACACTAGTCTTACATTGGTAAAATATAGTATTCTCTTGTTTAGACCAGATCCGGCCAAATTTTTGCCTACGTAGCAAAAATGTTGCTGATGTCATCAAAACATTAAGTGATTATCCAAAATATTATATAGTTGAAAAGTAAATTAGTGAATACACATTTGTAAAAAGAATAGGTTTCCATATTATCGGAGATTAGTTTGAAAGGAGTAATATTTCTACCCTACCCATTCTTTTTACCATCATAGAAGTCGCATCCAAAAACCTTACAAGCGCATTGGTTTTCTTCTTGCCAGGGAAGGCAATGTTTTTATACCTTAAAGAATAACATATTTATTTTTGATTGGCTAATAACGTTGTTTCATTGTGGGCTCCTTTTTACAGGATTATGCAAAGACAATGGTCCTTGCAAGGACGATGTTCAGTGCATGGAAGAAAACGCCAAAGCCTTTTGCAATTGCACAGGGAGATATACTGGCAAATATTGTGAAACTCAGTTGTACTGTCATTCAAATCCTTGTTTTAATGGAGGCAGCTGCAGTGAAGAAGACAACGATTATAAATGCCTTTGCCCACCAAAGACATCAGGGAAAGACTGTGATAAAGTTGGTAACTGCACAGTCAACATGTAAGTCAAATAGTTACATTGCTAACAAAGTCAAAGTAAGAGGTTCCCCTTGTTTCCATAATTAATTAAGAATTTTCCAAAATATCTTGTAACTGTTTTGATGAATAGTTATAGAGCTCGTCGTAAGTAGGGTGGCAAGAAGGGATGCATTTTAAACGCAAACCTCTGCTGATACTATGTTATGATGAATTAGAGGAGAAAGATTTGTTTGTAATTCCGTTTAATACTTTTTACCTAAACCACAATATCTAGCCTATGAAATGGCCCTTGCTGCGTCGGTTTGCCTACCTCTATAAAGGGCAGTGCCTTGATGACAAAAAGTACATGGTAAACATCAGCGTAAAGTTTGTAAAATAGAGTGAGAAAGGCCCCACTGCTAATCAGAGGGCTGCACTAAGAGACTGCGAGAAAGGGTATAAACGTATTCGCTACATTACAGCAAAATAATATTGGTAAACAATGGACCAACCATATTCACTCCATCTAATTGGTCAAATATCTTATTGTCAACAAAAAAAACTATGGGTCTTTTGTCGTTAAATTTAGATGATGTGTCCATCAGAAAATAAAAAGTACCCTTAACAGAATATCGATTAGTGGAAAATGGTGTTAAAAGGATTACAAGATGCGTTGCTACATGATATGAGTGTGTCTTAATTGCTGAAGGAATTGGTCTCCAGGATTGCGGGCCTTGGGAATTGATAAATTATTTTAATGTAGTGCATTTTCATCAAAAAGCTTATCGTCCATTGAAACATCAAAGGTGATTTTTACATATGGTTATTGTTAAATGCACTAAACTGTCACTTTCTTTTAAATGTAACTTGTTAAAGTCATTGTAATATTGATACTGTTACTATTTTTCTTTGATTGCCCAGTTGCGAGAATAACGGCACATGCTACCTTGCAAAGCGTGGAGGTAATTTTGAGGAAGAATGTAACTGTACCTCTAAGTACTATGGACCGAAATGTGAATTCAAAAAGCCGTGTGAGGATAACGAGTGTGGACCTAACGGAAGGTGCATCCCTGGGCCAAACTTTGTAGATTACGAATGCAAATGCAGACCGGGATACGAGGGCATGATGTGTCAAGACTTAAGCGCTTGTAAAGCTTTGAACTGCACCAATGGTAAGTGTGTTGCTTCAGGTAATGAATACAAGTGCGATTGCTTCGTGGGATATACTGGTCAGCAATGTGATAAGATAGACCGATGTGTTGGCAATGTGTGCAAGAATGGGACATGCACTCCTACAGCAGATGACTACAAGTGTACATGTAACATGGGATACACAGGGAAACATTGTGATTCAGCTTTTTATTGTTACAAAGATCGTTGCAAGAATGGCGGGACATGTTCCGAAGAGGAGAAGAAGTGCTCATGCACAGTCAAATATATGGGCAGTACATGTGACAAGGAAAGCCCTTGCCACGATGAAAATTGCAATGGAAAGGGAAGTTGTACGTATGAAAACTTAGTTTCCAAATGTAACTGTCAGTCTGATTACACTGGTACACAATGTGATACACGTATCTATTGTAATAGTGCACCATGTCTGAACGGAGGATCGTGTATGGAGGAAACGAATGGCTATAAGTGCACCTGTGCACCTGGATTTACTGCAACACGCTGTGAAGCTGAAATGCCTTGTCATGGAAAAACATGTTCCAATAGGGGAGTATGTAAAATAGTGGGACAAGAATACAAGTGTGACTGCAACCAAGGTTTTAGCGGTAAAGATTGCCAGACACAAGACGATCATTGTGTTAATAACCAATGTCAAAATGGTGCCACTTGTATTAGTGAAGCAGCAACATACAGCTGTCAGTGTGCCTCAGGTTATACCGGAACGCGTTGTGATACCAATCTCTGTCCGAATTGTGAAAATGGTGGCATTTGCGGTAAATCAACCTCATTCACATGCAAATGCCCAGAAGATTATGCAGATACGCGTTGTCATCTTTATATAAGTAAGTAACAAATAACATTTATTGAATCACTTTAAATAATCATCTTCTTACTCAGGCTGACAGGATAAAGTTATTTACATTTTTATACTTTTGTAGAATTTAGTTGATCATGTACGGCTTCTGTGGCGAGGAAGAACTTGAAGTATATTTTAGGGTAAGGATTGGGTAACAACTGCTTCGATATTAAGGCCGAGGTTTTCCTCTGTGTAGTATGCCACTTATTATTGAATCCTAAATGTCAAATTGTAGCCTTAACAACTA
>JAAAKM020002060.1:0-13864 GCA_010016025.2 Alatinidae sp. Z8VKAUB7J3 | reverse complement strand
CTACTACTACTACTACTACTACTACTACTACTACTACTGCTACTACTACTACTACTTCTACTACTACTACTACTACTACTACTACTACTACTACTAACACTACTACTACTACTACTGCTACTACTACTACTACTACTACTACTGCTACTACTACTATTACAATACTACTACTACTATTACAGTACTACTATTCTCAAAACCCTTTCCTGCTTTATGTCGATGTGCCATTCATACAGGAAACAAATACCAAATAGTAGCAGCATACAGTAAACATTTCTTTATCTTTTTGCTTGTAAGAGTAGGGCCCTCAAACCCCTCGCCGGTAGCTACAGGGGGCTAATCTCCTCCTAATTTACCTTCATCCCCCGTAACCCCGATACTCCTACGAAGATTCAAACATCTATAGGTTTTCCTTGCGCATGTGCTTCACCAGCCCCTCGATGGTTCGGAATAGCCCCTTTAAATTTCTGCCTACACTTGGTTAATCCAACACTACTACAGGCAAACGAGGAATCACCGACTTTTTGAGAGGGCGGAGACGAGTTTCTTATTAAAAGAGAGATTCGAATTCAAGACAACTAGAGCATGCTACCACTGAAATATAAATAAAACTTCTTCTATTGGCTGTCATCTTTGGTTACGGATTGTGATAGCGAGGGACAATAGAGTTAAAATTTTCAGACTATTTATTTATGGTTCATTAGTGCATATAAGCATGTAAAACAAAGAAACTAAAACCACAATATAATGAGAAAACTTTCTTAGAAAATGGAAAAGGCCGACTGCACTGTTAGGGTAATATGCCACGGCGAGGAGAGGGTCGAATAGAGAAGAGACAAAGTCGAAAGTAACTTTAATATGGAGTAGAAAGCAAAAGACGTCAGGAGTTTAATAGTCATACCCAAAGACATTATACAGTTTGTGGAATAAGCATGGGGCACGTTGAAGAAAGGATGGCATGGAGACGTCGATTAATTTTGATCTACATGGTCTCTAGTGACCAGTCTAGATAAAGAGAAAGCCTAAAAGAGAGGTGGGAGGAGAAGTGGGAGGAGAAATGGGAGGAGAAGAAAGAGATCTGGCAAAATATGGAGAAGAAAAAGGGGGTAGAAAAGGGGATGGAAGACTAGGAAAGAGGAGAGCAAAAGAGGGAAAAGATGTAAAAAGCGAGGAAAGTGGAACATATGCGAGAGGAAAATGATAAAGACAGACTAAAACTGAAACGCAAAAAGGAAAGGAATTCTTACAGTGCGTGGTAATATATACGACAAATACTCCAAAATCATATCACATAATTCTTTGCTTGAGGATTTCGTTTGCTTAACAACTGACAGGCATAAAAGGAAGGAAAGGGAAGAAGAACTATATGTTGCGGAAGGTATTAAAGAATAGAGCGAAATGACAGGAGGAAAAGAAGGGGAGAGATACCAAGGGCTTAAGAAGAGGGAGAGGAAAGAGTAAAAGAAAGGGAGAAGAGAGGAAAAAGAACGAGGAAAGGAAAGAAAAAGGGAGAAAATTGACAAAAGGTATTGACAAAAGGACGCAGTCCTGATACTCGTGTCATAAGTGCCCCGAGCGTTGGATTTTGATTTGGCGTTTGTATCAAGGAGATACGTAATTGATTCCTCAGCTATGAGGTGACTCTTTCATTCGTAAACACTCCTTCTACTGTTTCAATGGATCCATTCATTGAAATTAAATAATGACAGTGAATCATCGGTCTTCAAGTTTGCGTCTTCTTTAAGACTTATTTGAGTTGTTCTCCTTAAACTCGAGGCAAGCTCCCTGCCCGCCGTTCCCACTTGATCAACATCTGAATAGAAGCTCTTATGTCCGGTGATATCCGTGAAGGGCTATGAATGATCTCCAAGATATGAAGTGGATTGCGATATATTCTGACACCTGTAGGCCTATGCAGCTTAAAAGCTACTTTCGAATAATTTCTGATATTTGTTTAAAAATATTCACGAATGTTGGAGAAAGGTTCTACACTTCTCAACGATCAACACTTTCAGAATCTCAACGATAATTTTCGAAGCTATTTTTTGGTTTACGTGTTTATGTCTTCGAAGTTTACCCACATGAACTCGATAATAAAAACTCCTTCAGTTTAAGATAAAACTTTTCGCGGCTGAGACAGTTGTGTATTAACTGCCTCAGTAAATTCATAAAGATGCGTTAGAACCCGATGGCCACATGTCAATTATCCTGAATAGACAAATTGTGAACGGTATTGACACATCGAATGGTGGTTATATGCAAAGGGACATTAGGACTATAGCCGCAATTTACAGGAGTTTGCTAAGCTATGTACACTTTCTAAGAGCGATGTCTGGCCAAACACGACTACACGCGAGATTGACCAACTACTAATCTTCAGCAAACCCTGCCTTATACATCCATGACCTGTAAAGCAATCTATGTTTGGATTTCTCATTCCAAGTTCTCCTTATTGCACAACCATTATCTTGTGTGCATGTTAGCAGAAGATGAAAGAGGGAATGTTGCCTCTGTCACCATCTCACCAATCCCTACCGTAGCCAGACTATCTCTGTAGGGCATGCTTATTACCTATGAGAATATTTTAGGGCATGCTTCATAAGTTTAAAGCGTACGGGCGAGCCTGTTCACCAATTAACGTAATTTTGTGTAACCCCAAATCTGCATTTTAAAATCTTTTTAGAATCATTTTGAGGGCCATAACGTGAAGGTACAAGACATGAACAGATCTAGCTGTGCAGATTTGATATCTTTGAAAAGATATATGGAGCAAGGTATTCAAGAAGTCTGAGAAATGCTCTGACAAATTTCAAAACTTTAGGACAGATGACCATGAACTAGGGCCATAGGGATGCTATCTTACCATGAAGTCCACTCCTAGAGGATGCTAAGCATACCAAGCATGCCCCTGGCTACGGTACTGCAGGGGAGGAAAGGCAGAATGTTGCCTCTGTCACCATCTCAGTTTCTCACCAATCTCAAAGAACTCGCTTTACGTCCGTGCAAATCGTGTGGCTTGAACCCTGGCCAAACGACTTTTTCCACTCGACAGATTTACAACATAGTCTTTTATAGTGGTGCCTAGCGATTAAAAGCCAGGAGCATCAAAGGACTGGATTTTTCAGTTCACTAGTTGGGATTATCAAAAGTTCAATCGATATTTTGACCAGAAGTAAGCTTCACTCGAAAACCACTCTTTAAGTTCTGAAGCCGCTATGCAGCGCTACAGGCCTGCAACCTGGAGAAAAGGACTGGATTTTTCATTCTACTTTTGTACCATGGAAAGTCGAATGGAAAATCTACTCACATAGCTAAGGCTTCACCCGTCCAACCCTAAAGTAACTTGAAGTTGACAACGACATATTTATGCTGAAAATGCAACACTATTCAACACCAACATGGTTACTGGCGTCACCATTAACTAGATAAAGAAATGCGGTTGAAGCCAAGTACTTCAAACATACCTTTAAAAAATTAAGTACCCGAAACTCTAGTAGTTCCTTCGAGGGTAGCCTATTGCTGCTTTTTATAAAAACTTGATTCAAAGTGTAAAAAATATTCTGGTTAAAGACAAACACTATACAGAGAAAAAGACGTCTGTGACTTTTGTTCGTGTTTCAAAATTGATCTATCCTGAAATTATGCTATACACTGACAGAAATTCTTTAACACTTGACCTACCTTAAAACTGAATTTCTTATAAAAATCTTTGGCAACATAATATGTATCAGTTCTTTGGGGAGACATGTTCTTATTATCGTATGTTTACCCGGTGTCTGTAAACTTATAATGGAATCTTAACAAATTTTCGACATAATTAAATTGCTGTTGTGTTCGTGCGCTACGAAATTCATGTTTTAATTAAATATATTTAAATACAAGACAGGTCTAGAATATATCGTAATTTAACGCTCTTTGAGTTATTTATTTCATCTCTAAAAGGATAGAACGATGCATGGGAAGGCGTATTTGAAATTTTCTCAGCGTGATACCTTGATCTTCTGCTATGATCAAACACGTGCTAACAGTCAGTCCTTCATCTTTAAAAAATACTGGCCTTGTGTTTCTTTTCTTAAATTTTAAAGCAGATTTTCGGGTTAGGCTAACCACCAAGTCGATCAATTCATCGTAATTCTTCCTGTTGTTTTAACAATTCAAAGGATTTTTGGATTATAATTTCGTGTTCGCAACTCAGATTTGTTTCTTCGCGTCGTGGTTTCAGATTGAGCATTTTCACATCGCTTATTACCAACGTGTTACCAAATTAA
This sequence comes from Alatinidae sp. Z8VKAUB7J3, assembly GCA_010016025.2. Lineage (NCBI taxonomy): Eukaryota > Metazoa > Cnidaria > Cubozoa > Carybdeida > Alatinidae > Alatinidae sp. Z8VKAUB7J3. The sequence continues at coordinate 9,596 of JAAAKM020002060.1, read as the reverse complement.
CACTATCTGTCCCTTCGAATCCTTCATGAAAATTAAAGAAATTACCCAAAATTTCAACAGAGTATTTGCCATACATCAACAACTATAAACGTTGAGCAGTTGTTCTACTATGATCAGCTATGGATTGTCTTCTATTCCCAGAGACATAAACACGCGATCAGAAAGTTTTGGAAAATCGTAACAGTTTAAGGCCATATTATACCAAGCTTTAAAAACAAAAGTGTAGTAAATCTATTTAATTTATAAGTAGACTAACTTCTTACCTTGAAAGACTTCCCGGGCCAAATTTATAGCTACTGTTCTTTCCTCTTGCTAACATAGTGTATCCTCGCTTGACAAAATTGTACAAGGTTCTTTCAGAGGCCATTTTTCATCTCCAATTACGTGTGAACTTATAACTGATTTACTTTTCCTGAGCGTTTAGCTTTTTATCTGAGACAAACAGGAAGTTTGGGAAACACAATAGAGGGATTTGTCACAGGTCTAGAAAGTGGCAAGGATGTGAGAAGAATAAAAAATGAATAGAACAAAAGGATTATATGTTAATCGTTGCACAATTATCGATTTGCATATTCTGGTCACAGAATCCCTTGTCAAACGATGACATCATCTTCTTAGCTTTCTCATTTTTCCACGAAACCATTAAGACACGTGATCAGATTTCTCTTCAATGAATCTGCAACGGATGCAGAGGGCAAGGGTTCGCTCTGACATCACAAAGAAACATTTTTCAACTCGAAAGTGAAGGTGGTAAGTTCCCTGTTCAGGTGTACGGTATTTTCCTAGAACATTTCATCATGATATGAGATGGAATGTCACAAGACAGGCGGGTGTTGTGACTTTGGTGAAGTCAAATTGTTTCTGCAACCTATATGCTTCAGATTTGCGAAGTTGCTTTTGTGCACAATTATTGATTTATTGAATAAAGTGTATTATGATCATGAATAAAAATGATGCAAGGATGAAGTAAAGAGAACGCTCCTAGCGGGAAAGTCCCTTCAAACCATCACCATCGGTTTGCACAAGACCGGGAGAACGAGTTGGTGACAAAAGTATCATGAGTACTGTTGCCATACCTTTGGATCAAGGGGTTGGATGCAGAACCAGTCCCCCGACTATCAGCCAAGGGAGGACGAGCTATCTAATGCCACTCCTTTCCCCCATATTTCGAGATAGTTCAAAGCTAAAGACTGTAGATTGTCTTACTAAGTTTCAATCTTCTTCAATTGGAATATCATCGGGGTCTATTCCCAGGGGGGTGGGGGATAAGGGGCAATGCACTCCTTGAAATGTCCTCCTCTCGCCCCCTGTGGCAATTGTTGGTATCTTAAAACTGAAGAGATTTAAAATATTGTACTTTGATGCCCCAATTAATGAAATAAATACCCTGAAATGAAATATACTTAATAAGTAAAGAGTGGGATTTTACTAGGGATTTGACGGCTAAACAGTTTTCAGGAAAATAGGCTTGTCGAACATTTGTCCTTATCAATGATGTATGTGTGTGTGTTTGTGTGTATGTGTGTGTGTGTGTGTGTGTGTGTGTGTGTCTGTGTGTGTGTGTACTTGTAGGTTCCTTTCAATATACAGGTGTAGGGATACCCTCCCCAGAAATGCCTCTAGCCCCCCCCCCCCAGTCCTCCATCCCTCTACAGACTAGATTGTGACTATATCGAAAATAACATAAGCGACTTAGTACACACCAGCAATGATTAATAATTCTAGTTTTTTTTCTTTGTAACTATACAGCCTTATATGTTATATCCCCAAAGCATACGGCCTTTAATTGAAGCCACGTGATTCTTATGCACAAGAAAAGCATTTCAAAAATAGAATCAAATTGCGGTGCAAAAATTAAAGAAATCTTGCACAAAACTCCACCCACTTCAGGGGACAATCTTTCAAGGAGGCACAAAAGGGGCTTAAAGATCGAAATCCCACTGTAACTTACTGTTATGCTAAACACATACCAAGATCCCTTTGCAGATTTGTACTGGTCTGTATAACTATAATTTTACTGAGGATCACATAAGAAAGTTTCATATGTTTAAAACAGGTGAATTTCACAGGGGCAAGTAGACTGTGTTCTAATCTATTTTTGCACATATCACTAAGGTGCCTTTGGTCATTGCGTGGAAAGGCGTGTTTTGCGTCGATATGCATATCTTGCTGTGAATGTGATACAATGTCTGTTGCAATCAATCTCAATTTTGATAAAGCTGAAAAGTGGCCACGGAAAAAAGCGAGATTTGGGAAACCTTTAGGGGGCATGGCCCCTCTGCTCCCCGCCCCCCGTACCTGCACTAGTATTGCGCTTACGTCAATCTTAAAAACAAGGCCATTAGGTTAAATACATTCGTAGCACGCTCTCGGAACAGATGTTTTTGAAGCACGTTTTTTGCCTGAAATATATGCGAGAAGAAATAAGGGTGGAATTTGTATTATAAAGTTATTTGAATGGTGATATGTGTTACCAAATTCAGCTAAAGAAGACTTTTGGCAAATTAACAAAATTATACGTTTTTTTACGGGAATAACGTTTAGTGATAGAAAAATGACCTGTAAACTAGCACTCTTGAACTTCAATCATTTTCGCTTATCCCTGTCAAGTTACTACATTTTTTCGTGTTTCTCCACCAAAGTCCTCCTTCCGCTCGAAATCCTCCTGAATCTGTTACTGCGTCAGCAAATTCTTTTACCTCACACAATACTCCATCATGGGATTAGAAGAAATATGAAATTATGGACGGAAATGATTCCCGCGAGATAAGATGTTTAGAGTAACATTGAGAGCAAATATCTTCGCAAATCTTTGCGAACAAAATTTTGAGGCAGAAATATTTACAATAATGGCTTAAAAAGTAAAGCCAAAGGTTCTTCTCTCAAAGTACATTTCTTAATGTTATATTTACGTGCCGTTTATCTTTAAAATGCTTGTTTTCATATACTTTTTATACATATGCGTATTCGCACAGGGACGGGGGAACAGGGGGCAAGGGGGCATGCTCCCCAAGGAAGTGCCAAATCTCGATTTTTTACGTGACCACTTTCCAGCTTTATCAAAAATTGAAATTGATTGCGACAGACTATGTGTCAGATTCACAGAAAGATATGCATATTGAGACACACAACATATGTTACTTTTGCATACTGTAGGTGTCTAGACAGGAAACCTAATTGCCTCCCCCCCCCTCCTAATCTGCCTTACCTTCCTCGTCCTTGAGACGTATACGTAGTCTCTAGTGCCAAATAAACGGGGGATCTGAATAAACGGGGGTCATCATCACGGTCTACAGTTAATAAACGGGGGGTCCAAATATAAGGAGGGGGTGTAGTGAAGTAGTCTGGGACCTACTTTCTTTCTCTCATTCATTATATGAATATTAAGTATTGTGTCACGTTAGTCACGCTAGTCGTGTGTAAGTGATTCTTGAATACACATCTAAAGGGAATATTGAGTTGCAATGCTGGCGTCATCGCTTAGGGAGTGTGTATGTGTGTGTTTCTAAGTCGATGCTGGGCGCTGTAGGCTGAGGAGCGTGTTCAGATTTCGGGTCACCATTTGACGTGTATGGATGGTGGTATAGGATGAAAAGCTCAATGGTGAAAACGTAGGACCACGAGGAATCGAACCCCGTCCTTCAGCATTGCGACGTGATGTGCTACCATTACACCATGGTCCAATATTATTGAGCCATAGAAATTTGGGATGTCATTTGTTTCGATTGACGTCTCTACAGAGGGGGTGGCGGTAGGCGGAGTAACTGGCAACATATGCGCACGCATAATTATTTGCACTTTTCAATATTTTCATACATATTACAAAATGAGCCGAACTTGTGTTTCAGACTTTGCAAATTGGCTTTATACTTTTGGTCTGTTTTGTTGCCTCCACAAATTCAATTTGAAATGTGCAAAAACATTGTTCTATCATCCCTGGTTCTATAAACGCACGAACTTGTTACTTACATAAATCAGAGAAATTCGGCCTAAAATGAGTCTATAATCCCTTCTTGGATAACGAAATGCACAACAGATATGTAGCTTGTGTAAGAGAATCTCAAAAAAGATTTGTAAAGTAGAGGTGGGTTAAGCATACAAATAACGTAAATTACCGATTAAGCGCCAAGGACTCAAATAAGCACCCATACCCAAATAAGCGCTCAGTTTGGAACAAATATTTGTCACAAGCGCGCAGGTCCGAATAAGCACCCACGTCTGGACAGCGAAGACGTGGATGCAGCAGCTCCAGAGTTTACGCTTTCGGATGATGATACGGAGGACGATGAAGATGTATTGATTGATTGATGGATTGAACGTTATGTTTCAACCTATTCTATAGAAAGATGATGTATATTAAGTTAACTGTTTTTCCTTTCCTTAATAAGCGCTCATGACCGAATAAGCACCCATCCAAAAACGTTTGTTTCTAAATAAGCGCCCAGGGCGCTTAATCGGTCATTTACGGTAGTGAACTCGCAAGGGCGCGAGGTTCGTTTAAAGCAAGCACATGTGCGTCCAAGAGGGAGAAGGGGTCTAATTTTAGATATTTCAGTGCATAGGTACCATGTCACCCCTTACGACCATAGGACCCCTTTTGTATCGTGATCTTCTACCTCACATACTTTTGTATCCTGTCTCTATTGTGAGATTGTTTTCCAGTCACACAATGTTATCACTCTAAATTTTGTAATAGCCTTTGTACTGTTTAACCGCCCTTTATCTCATAAATTTTCTGACATATTTAAGAATGATTGTTTCCATTTCGTCTGTTGTAATGATCCATGCCTCTGCTGAAACGAGTTTCAGCTTCATATTTAGGGTACGATGTTTCACAATCGAAAGGATGAGTCAACGTCCACGAGGAACAGGAAACAATTTTCGTACAATTGATCTAGTTCGCAACTTATTAACAGGAACCAGGGCTGGATACTGCCGTTAAGGAGTTGTGTTGCTAGATTGGGCGACGCCTAACAGAGGCTTAACAAAGCAATCTTCGAACCAAGGTGGCGACCAAAAAGTCTTAACAATGACCACTTCCATACAATTCTTGCTGCATTTGGGCAAGAAAGCAAACATTTTCAGTCATACTTACTTTGCTTTCAGCACGACGAACTGGACTTAAAGAGAGCGAACGGTGGACGACTCCGCACAACTCCATGCTACTACGCCACTTTGGAAACCTTCACTCAAACAACCTTTTGCAAAAGTATTCAACGTTGAAATAGTTCAGTTTCACCGAAATATGGAATGATAGTTATTGAGAGCTATTAGAAAGTTACGTCAAGAAAATTTAAGGACTCTTAATTCATCTTTTCGTGTCTAGCTTTTCGTACAAACATTCAATACAATCATTGTATATTTAGGCATCGAAAGGTTCTAAAATGGCTTGTTGGCATTATTTAAACCAAGGTTACCATATCTGCTGTCAATTCAAATTTTGGCCCAAGATCCCCATACGTCAAAATTTTTACCTAGCTAAATATGGCTACGTTTTATATTTTTGTAAAGTTTTGAATGTGATAATCAATTTTTGAAGAAGTTGTATGGGTCAGAAATAAGAAGTTCTCAAGTTATGGGCAATTCTACGTTTATAAAACCTCAGAAATACTGCTTGCTAGTGCAAAAGCTGCCACATTCGATTTCTCGCGCCTGTAACAAAGTAGTAGTTGTGAATCTCGAGTGAAAACTCGCGAGAAGGTAGCTGGCTCGAGCAATTCTGCTGCTCTTGCTCAATAGTTCTGTTTGTACTCGGAATTTTCAAGTTTTGTATTCAAGTGCATGACATGTAATTTCGAGTAAATAATGTTTGTAGAAACGTCCTACAATACTTCTCACAGACGTGCCGTGATAAAGACAGCTACGCATGCAACAAGAAAATTACAACAACATAGGGGAGCAGGGTTTGCGAAAGGTATTTTGGATTGAAGGGAATGGCTTATAATAGAGAGGTGGTTCCAGTTAACTTGGCAGTCTCTCAATCCAATTCCCTGATGAGCAGTAGGCCCGACATTGACACACCCTATACAGAAAAACCAACAAACTAACTCGTTAAGAAAGGGTAGCTGGAGCGTCCAATGGCAACGCCTCTCAATTTAGGTTACCGGGCAGAGAAGCAAGCCATGAAGCTGGCTCAACCGCCAAGTAGGATCACCTCTAACGGATTATGGAAAGAATATGTCATCAATGAATACAGATGCTACATCCATCCCTTGGGAAAAGGCCGAATGACTGTCAACTGAGCACTGACTTCCTTTTACAAAAATGTCTTTATCTGTACTGCCCTTCTTTTGGCGTTACGAGTATATTTTGTTTTCTTGTGTTGCTATACTTTCTATTCAAAGCTATTAAATAAATATAACTAACATTGTAAGATAAAAACATTAATGGCAACGCTACAGCCCTCTTAGCAATCTCTAAATCAAAGACCCATGATGAGCAGTGGGCCCGACATTGCTAACTAATAAATAAAGGGCCGCTACAGCCCTCTTAGCCAACCATTTCCGCAGCCCCTTGTAACAGAAGATCACAAGCAAAGCAACACCCTGTACTATCTGCATGTACGTACCACTATAAACACGCATAATAAGCTCATAACATCAACGTTTCTCACAGCAAACACACACACACACACACACACTATGTATTTTGATCAATGGTTCGCCTATGTCATTGTTGTCCTATCAAAGATCGTCTGACCAGGCGTCTGAGAGCCGATTTCATTCAAGTGTCAACGCTTTCCGGGTATATGGGTAAGACAATCCACCGTTTGCCATACATGGCCTCGGAACATCTAGGTATCTCGGCTTTGACGGATAGACAGGTGGCAAACGCCCCATCCGTCAACATTCTACATCGACGAACCAATCCTATGTCTGCAAATGACTTTAACATGCTAACGTCTGCCCCCTCGAACTTTCTATCACTACTTTAAAACAAAGTCTCCTTATCAAACCGAGAAATCCTCTTCGAAACGAAAAAACAAAAGCTCCTGCATTCTGTCACTTCTTCAGGCGCTGCGCATGAGCAATAGTTCCCAGTCCTCTGTAGCAAATTATGTACAGTAGAGCATACCAAGTTTATCATTCACTTTTAAAATGTTGTTGAGATAATAACGAAACTTCAGGAATACTATTTTTATGCTTCTAAAAACACAATGAGGGGTTTGTAATATTTCTACAATAGAACGTCTTTGTAGCAGAGTTACCTGGAAGCTATGAATCAACGAAAGAGAGATCTTATGCGAGATTATAGATGCGGTTATCGGCTCCCTGTGCACGTTAATGATATTAACCAATTCTTGTAATATAGTTAGCTCTTGCTTGAGTTGTCGAGAAGTCGGAGACGATTGTTTGAATCCGCCTGCATATTTGCATCGAGAAACAAATCCTGTATACTTCGCAAAAATGTCAAGCGAAGCAATGCTGGTCTAAGAATGAATAAAACAACAATGAATTTCGATTCAAACAATCATCAACGACTCAAACAAGAACCAACGATATCACAAGACTTGACTAATACAAGGAACATAAAACAGGGAGCTGATAACTGCATGTACAATTTCACATTCCACTTCAATGGTTTGGTTTTGCTATCTCACATTTTCAAATATCGGTCGGCCGCTCTTTCTGACTTGCCCAGAGCGCAACCAAAGAAGTTGATTTATAAAGGGCGTTAATGCAAGTTTTGGGCAGCCTGATCATCGAGATGCACAAATAAAGAGAAAGGCAGGTTTACACCCGTAAGCATCTCCAGATAGCAAAATTGTTTTGTTCCAGTGTATTGACACTGGCAAATCTACAATACATTACAAAACAATCGCTTTATTTTACACGGAATAAAAACAGACCCAGTGTTTATCGACCCGATTACAAAAGCCATACACACAGGCAGCACTGGGCCAGCACATTACTACATTCTAAATTATAATAATTATCATCATTTCAATAAAGGATTTTTGAAACACTTCACTACTACCTTCACACAGTCACTTGATACCAGTGGTTTCTAAACCCTTCTAAAAGATCAACGGTCAAATACTTGGGCTGGATTTGGACACACAGCTTTCCTCATCTTCACATAGTCGTCTCAGACAATTTCGTGACACCATTATATGCAGCAGTTCAATCATTTCACATACACCCTTAGCCAGCAACGCCTATCACGAGGCTGATTACCTATCGGGAGGGGGGGGGGGGTGGAGTACTTAATTCATGATAATTGAAAATTATATACTACCAAGTGACTACCATCAGCTATTTTTGTGGGCGATGTACAGAAACACAAGAGAGCATCAATACTAAAAGATTGGTTTACCATAACCAATATCATTAACGCATTGATAACGACAAAAATTGAATCGGAAAACTTCTTTGGAAATATCTTAAAGGACGTTTGCCCGCTACGGGCCTGACTTTAAAATGTACTCGGTTACCATCTTGGGAGAAGAAGTGTGGCCTTAAGTACATCAAATCCTACAAAAAGGGGTCGAGGGAAGAAGGGCCGCAAGATGCGTCAAACTATGAGTGCATTTATAGCTTTTTTGGAAGAGGATGACCTGATGGGGTGCGATGTATGTGTGGTTCTGTTGTAAATACGGATTCTTCACCAAAAGAATAATTAGCTTGATATCGAACGAACCACAATAAAATCACATTAAAGAGTTCGTATGCCCTAGTCTTCACTTCAATCCGTAGCAGTCTCTGACACAAAGACCACTGATGAGCAGTAGGCCCGCCTAGAAACTACCCTAATGAAACTTTAATTCTATCAAACGGGCTGACTACTAAATAAGGGCTAGATGAAGCAACCAAATGTCACACCTCTGACTTTGTGCTACCGGATGGAAAATGGGACACTAGAGACACAGTCTCTTAATCAAAGACCCCTCGTAAGCAGTGGGCCCGACATTGACAGTCTCTCCATGAAAGACCCCTGATGAGGGCAGTGGGCCCGACATTGACAGTCTCTCCATGAAAGACCCCTGATGAGCAGTGGGCCCGACATTGACAGTCTCTCAATCAAAGACCCCTGATGAACAGTGGGCCCGACATTGAAGCTACCCTAAATAAACATAAAAGTCACCAAACTAGGCAGTCGAGACGCACAAACGTCCGGTGGATCAACATCTCCTCGATCCTTGGGAGCTTAAATCCATGAGACACCTTTCATTCAATACAAGCAATAAGAAGCAAATTATCAAGAGAAGTATTCTTTGACAAAGACCTATCTTTTATCCGACATCTCGTTTCAGTCCATATAAGAACTATACCAAATGAATAGGAATGTAACTTACAGATATATTGATTAGCCTGCATTCATGTATCATCTTCAACCGTAGCGCCGGCCTTTTTAGCCAAATTATCGAAAAGATCTGAAATAGATCTGAAAGGAGGTTGGGATGATGTGAAGCAACACTGATGAGGAGTCTTTAAGTTTTCTAGCTTACCTTACATGTAATTTTAAAACATACAAACTGTGCTCGTTTGAAAGGTAGACGAGTTACGACGGTCGAGACCATAGTTGCTGCTTCTATGTCAAAAGACAACCGCACGATGATACTCAAGTATCTCCCATGCTAGCAAATACGTGATCGT
>JAAAKM020002059.1:0-13864 GCA_010016025.2 Alatinidae sp. Z8VKAUB7J3 | reverse complement strand
AGGAACAGTGTTTTCATCCTCTATGTTTCGCCCTACTTCCCTTGGCAACAATTGGGGGGGGGGGGCATATTTCTTCCCTTATTAAGCGCAGGATGTTTTTTTGGCGCCAGGGTAGTAAGAATGGAAACTTATTTCTTACGTCTGGATTATGTCACTTCATACTGTTCCCACAAGTAGGTGGAGACGGAGTCCTTGGAAACGCAAATGATAACAGCATGTCTTGGTGCCAATTACACTTATACTTTACAATGTTAGAAGAACGCATATCCATATCACCATTTCCTCCCTCAGTAACATCTCTTCCCCAAAATTTTCGAGTCCCTCCTATGGCGAGACATTTCCTAGTAGCTGAGACCAATTTCTCTTAAAACTCGTTACATAGATCGTACCTGTGTTTCAACGCCTCAGCCGCATCACACTTCGTTATGCAGAGTCTGCTTGATAAACAGGCAAAGGGTTCAGATGGCTACGGTCTCCTCAGCCGCATCACACTTCGTTATGCAGAGTCTGCTTGATAAACAGGCAAAGGGTTCAGATGGCTACGGTCTCCTCAGCCACTTTCATTATAATTCTCGGAGTAGGTCTCACAGGCCGAACGATTAAACTCTCACATATGAAAATGGAATGGCGTCCCCAACATCAACAAAATCACCGTCATCCAAATCGTCTTTATTATGATTGGCATCCTAATGAGCATCATCAGCATTACTGTCGTTATAATCATCATCAAATAGTTTAAAGGAAAAGAAGCTACACAGAACAAGGCTATAAATAGAAGCTATGAAAATGTGGCAACATGCAAAGTTTGACCCCGAGCTAACAAAGGTAGAGTAACACGCACTTAAAAGACATTTAAACAACAAAAGTTAGCGATGAGATGTTTAAGTACGATGACTTAGAGGGAAATCGAAAGACTTCGCCAGAATTTACAGAACAACTAAGGGATTACCTACAGCCGATAAGAGACAATTCTACGGGCAATCGACTCAGTGGAAAGTAGCCAACACCGAACACGGACATTGCAGAATATGGGGGGCCAGAGTAAGTATTTCTTGTTCCAGTTGCAAGAATTCAAACCGAGCTTATCAACACTACTTCGTTCGGTCTCAGTTTTTGCTAATTCCGATCATCAGTTGTTTAATTCGAGATAAATCTGGTAGTGTCCAAATTTTAACATTTGGTCCCTTTCAGGGGAATTTCCAGGCTAGTTTCTGGAGAATCGTAAAAAGATCGATTATCACAGTTTCCTGCAACAGGAACTCGTTGTTCAAACCTTTGTCTTAGCATATATAGTTTGCAAGTGTCTATTTCATTATTGTCTAAACATTTTAAAGTATTTCCTAATTTCTTCAACAAGCACTATTTTGACCAAATTCAGTTAGATGAAAATTTGGTGATTGGCAGATTAGATAGCAGACCTTCCTTGTCGCGAAAGAAGTAACCAGCACAATGCGAGCGCATAAAAGAAGAAAGCAAAAGAATATTATCTTCATCGTTAATGTAGACTTTAGTGAGGATTAATAAATGGTTGCGAGTACCAAATTGTAATTTAAAGATATTTTTACTTTTTAATGCACGATTATAGTACACTTGTTTATTAAAACGTATTAATGGCCTTCACAAAAAAATCTTTTAAAGTTCTTGTAGCGTATTTTGTTGCGCATTATGTTATTTCAATAACATACCTTAAACCTAGATCACTAAGCTTTTTAAGTTAATTAATAGAGTAATCAGCAATAGCATTTAAAGCTATTTATGCACAGCCCTGTTCGTCTTCCCCAATGCAGATACTTACTACAATCAAAGGGGACACCTTTATTCTTAGAAATAATAATGGAAACAACAAATTTCCCAATGAAATCTGGCTTTTTCAAAAAGTTCGTGCTGGTCACCGAACGTCTCCAACGTCTCCAAACCTCGCAACGGGAGACCGCGCAATTTCGACAGAAAATTATTTTTAACAATTTGTTTCAATTAATTATTACTAGCGACAACAAAGAAAACATGTTCAAAAATTTCATAATATAATAGGATGCAATTTTGTGAGGAAATCGTATGGTAATACATTATGAACAATAACTCGTTCAAGGATGTCCTAAAATGCTCTTAATTGACATCGGAATGTAGACTTACTTCACTGGAGGCAAGGTAAATTTACGGAGACTTTTCCATGGCACTTTTTGGACCTTGAAAAATTTTGGTAAACTTATTTTTGCTTTAAGAGACACGGTAATTCAATGATACTGGACTTGCATTACAATTTGAGCGACCGGAGTTCGATTCGAGACAGTGGTGCCAAGGTTCACTGAGCCTTCCATCCTTCTGGGGTCGGTGAAATGAGTACTAGCTATGCCGGGAGAAGTTGCAAAAACTTGACTTGGCATAAGAGCGGTGCCCAACACTGCTACTGTATTGGTAGAAGCTGAGGAAAGAGGAGCATTCGTGTTGCCTCCGGTTGCGGTCGACTATCTTCTTCTTCCGTCTAATTTTGCCTCAAACCGGCTTTTACACCCCAGGTGGGCAATCTCATATTACAAACAGGATAATTTTCATGATCTCTTTCACTTTTCATAACGATAACCGCTAGACCTATCTGGTAACAATAACAATAGAATACTATATCCTCTTAGTTTGATGGATAGGGTTAAAACCTTTCATGAAAACATACTAAACATCACTTTCAAGGTCTTTCACACTTCATTACTTGGAAGGAAGTGGGTTCTCTTAAAGGTACATGAGATAGATTTGGCCACAAGTCTCATAAGTTAATGAGGAATCTGTAGGGAATGGCCCAGAGTAACCGCTTGCATTTAGCTCAGTTCAGTTGCAGCGCCTTATCAGACGTTGGAAATTATCGAGGGACAAAATTTCTTTGTTATGAATGTCATGTTCAGCGGTGAGGGATCCAAGTACTTAATTTTATGTTCATTTACGGCTTTCCCTCCTTAAACCGTGCCTAGTGTAATCAAAGACTTATTCACTTTTTCCTAACAGCATGTTCAAAGAAGCGTAATTTTCTGTTAGGTACCTTTTTAAACAGTTTGCTGTCAGCCCCTGCACTCGCTAGAGTCTCGATGCTTTTCACTTCCTCCGTGCCAAGGAATATTTAGTATCCTTCTCAGAAACCGCATTTCGTTTCTCTTCTATTACCGCTTGTGCTTAGTAAAGCACTTTAACACTACAGATACGCCTTGTAAAGGCTGCAGTCAATGAAAGGGTGGAGGGGGGAGGAGGAGGGATGGAGCTAGGGAGCTGTCTAGGGCGGAACTCGTCTACTTTAGACAGTATGATGTCAAGGCCTTTGTAGAACATATCAAAAGGGCATAATAGCCAGTAGCAGTAAAGTCGCAATGAAGTCAAAAATGAGTGCCCTGAAATAAGTTCAAATACAGCTCTCCTGTTGGTGCTTTCTCTGGCATTATTGACGATGCTTATGCCATTCTATAAGAAACAAAGCCAACCTTTCTTCTGTTTTATCATTTAGGACAAATCGTAATTACTTCAGCTAAAATCAGTGGCGAAGCAATGACTCAATCTCTACACGAGACTGCACTTCTATTTATATTGGACTTTCTGGATCCTAAACGTGATTAGATGCTAAAAGACGCAGAGTTCTTAAAGGAAGTCAAAATATCGCGGAAGTGTTTACTTGATAGAGGCATTGACAATTAAGACGTGTATTTTACGAACGTGAATAAAGCAGTTGTAAATATTGCTGTGCTTCTGCATTTGGTTTATCACAAAGGTAGACATCATATTGACATTGACTGAATAGACTATCATATTTACGGAATGAACGTTAGCTGTTCTCTCATCTCAGACTAGGCCTTGCAAATATTAAGAATCTAAGAGATTATTTGAGGTAACTAGCCACTTCGTAAGGCTTGGGCCCTATAACCTGTTAAAATACTTGGACTCCTTTGAGATAAGAAATTTCTCTGTGGACCCGTTTGCAAATTATTGTTCTATAAAATGCATATATACACGTTGTATGCATTTAGTATTACTAAATGATTAAATTCTTTTACAGGAAAACTGCCCCTATTAAAATTTTAGATTTGAATGTGTTTCCACCGAAATCAAATACCAAAGACCTAACTCATAAGCTGTGGCACCTTGTAAATTTTTATTAGTTTTGGCTTTTAGTATATTGAGATTTGCGGAGGTTTTACAGAAACTTAAGCAATGTGAGCAAAGAAGCAGCGGAGAGGGAGGGAAAAGTCCCGATTTAAATAGAAGATTGCCGGGGAAGGGTATGGGCGGACTAAATAGCCATTCAGCAATACCACTATGGGAAATTCAACGTAAATGTCTATTCGTTAGATGACTAGCTTTTAAGTAGACTTTTTAAGGGTTTGCCCATTGTAACAATGTTTTCTTAATATCTCTTAACATAACTCTTTGGAAATAAAATTACAACTCTGCTATCTTCTTGGTTTTACATTTCTGTTCTATGTGATAGCCTCATTTATACGGTTCGAAATTTTATTTCTTGCATAAAGAGAAATCAAAATTTATCTATATATATAAACAAAAATACATTCCTATCACCATAATATCCTCTTACCATAGGGGTAACGATTAATATAGGTGTCATGAGGGTAATACCTTTAGGGGGATGGGCAATTAAAGCTGAACGTCAAACAAATTATCACTTAAAAAATACCCGGTACTTGTGACATTTGGAAAACTTATCTAAATATATATTCTTAAGATCAGGTTCGAAATAATTATTTTCCCACTTGACCTTTTACATTGTAAGATTCTTTGGAGCAGAATTCTTTCACTTTGGCTTTTTCTTAAATATTTATGATAACCAAATCAATCCAGTACATCTCTGAGGAAAAATTAACTTATTGGGCAAATACGTGGATGGACCTTTTAAAAAGGAGTGCACTACCTTAAAGTTTTTGAGAACAGCGTTATACTGCCTAACCTCAAAGGACTTACACCGCTTGCTAAGGATAAATGAGACAATACTTTACTATGATAAAACTGCTATCTTTATTATTACGCTTGATTGTAATTAAAGAGCAAATACAAAGATGTGATATACATAATTTTAATTGTAATTGAATATTTACAAAATGATATATCAGGTAGGGGAAGATGTAATAAAAGTTGCCATACTAGCAGATGTCATCAGTAAAGTAGTATTAAAACGCTGTTTTCCTTCTTAGCTTTTTGAGTTACCCTTTCTTAACTTTTACCACTGTACCTCTGCCTTTTAAGGACGTATCCTTAGGAAATGGTATATTACCTTAAGAATCACGTGAAGAATTGCGTCTCACTTCTATTGAACGGGGCATCATACAAAGTACTATTTGTCAAATTGATAATTTGAAATGTCTCCACACTCCAACAGATAAAAACTTCTCACTAGCGATATCAATATCTTTCAACATTTAAAGCTGTAATGTCACTAAAGAGTGATGGGATCACATATTTCCCTGCCATTCTTTGTTTGCAAATGTTCACTGATAGCACACAATGGTAGTCATTACAATATTCACCTCCGATTCCAATAAGGTCAACGGACCTTTTTGTTGGCGATTTAGGATATCTATGATTCCTAAGAAAGCAGAATGCACCGCAATCACAGCTTGGGGAATTAGTTATTAAAGACAGATCATAAGACTGGCTACGGAGGAAAAGCTTTCGAGCGTGTTGGTATGTTTAGGCAGCTTACAAAGTAAATAAGGCACGTATACCGAGTGAGTCATGCACTAAAATGCCATAATATAGGATGCTATGGAGCTAATACGGTGTTCAAGTTTTGATGCCCTTCCTACTTCGTAGAACTTCACGTACTGGAGAAATATAATGCCTTAACGATTGCGTGCTAGCGTAGCTGTAAGTCTGTGAATGCAAACTGCCAAGCCATGAAGCATAACTGACTTACCTTCACTGGTATCTTTTGTTTTCACTCCTTCATTGCTATTTAATCCTTCTTTTAAAAGTACCTTAACATAGACTTGTTAGCACTCACGTATACCAAAGCGAAAAATTGAGCCTGTCTTGTCTGTGAGAAAGAGCTGAATTCCTTAACGCCAGAAACAGATCTTACGCAAGTTGGGAAAACCAAAAGGTTATGAATTGACTTCCAAAATACTAATGTGTCGGTGTAGAGTGTCCCTTGACAGTATTATATAAACTCCTATTCGGTCTATATTTACAGCGGTTGTTCCGCTTCCCGAGCTGTACCTTGTAAGACTATAGCACTTGAAGTGTCTTTAATGACTTTGGATTAATGTTCTCCGATTGTTTTCTATTGTGGCCTAACCCCGTGATCAACTGTTCTCTAGTCAATAAAACGCCGGAAACTTTGAAGAAAAAGCTTGTTGGCCTTTCGTGTAACTCCAGAGGAGTTTTCGATAAAGTATTTGTATACATTTCACCGTGAGGCACTTATATACTTTTTGTTACCTTAGTTTTTAGTGCTTTCCAAACAATTACAAATCGGAAAGATATCCTTGACACATTTCCTTTTATTGTGTTAGAGGAATACTCCCAAAACATACTACTATCGTTTCATTCACACGTACCCATGAGATAAATTTCATCGTGGTTTGCCAAGATTGAAAACAGTAGCCGATCGACTTGGTGTTCACATTCTTGAGGACTTTAGTATGGAGACCTCGCAAGAGATCTTTAAAGGATTGCTTCCCATTTTTAGAGGATCTGAAGTCCAACTCTGCGCGGCATATCTATAGATAGGTATACTCACACGTAACTCCGCAAATACCCGGGTAATGCCAGAGTTAAATAACTAAAGCCTTCCCAGTGTTATCGTAGACCTCGCACGCGATCCCTCAAGGATTGCTTCCCATTTTCAGAGGATCATAAGTCCAACTTTGTCGGGAACATCTTTAGTACGGTATACTTACTGGTACTTCCGTAAATACCCCAGTAATGCCAGAGTAAAATAACATGTAGCCTCCCCAGCCTTGTCGCAGACTTCTCACGCGATCCCTTAAGGATTGCTTTCCATTTTCAGACCGTCTGAGGTCCAACTCTGTTTGGTTTTATCTATTGTGCAGTATACTCACGAGTAATTCCACAAGTACCCCAGTAATTCCAGAGTAAAATAAAATGTGGCTTTCCCAGCCTTATCGTAGAAAAGAGAATACATTGCTGACTTGCGGGGAAAAACCCCTCACTCCAACTTCTTAGACGTATTATTTGCGCAAGTACATAGCTCCACAGAACGTAAGACTAGGTAAGGTCAAGAGCATCGAAGAGCGGAAAGAATTCAGTCGGACTACTTTTTTTGAGCATTCTTTAGTTTGCAGAAATGAAAAAGTAAGTGGATGGAAATGGTGTTTGGATGTTTCGCTCTTATACTTTCAATTTAGGAACTTAAGTTTTCAATTATTGGCCTCGATACTGTATTGCCGAAATGAAATATTATGATACTGAAGCTTCCATTTCAGTTAAAATTAACTACGTGTAGAGGACTTTTGATAGACTTCTAATAAAATATTTTAAAGTCTTGAAACCATGACCATTGTAAATGTTTTCACAAAAATGTCCAAACCATTGACCCCTGTCCTTCAAAATATGATTCATTAGCGGGAATTGACAGCCCCCTTTAGGGATTTGAGGAACGTAATATGAGTCCATAAAGGCATTAAAGAATCGCCAAGTTGTTGTTTACGGTTTAGCTATTACCCTATATATTGGTATGTGACATTTCGTAACCGTTTGAGTGATTATCGGGATGGTCGGGGGGAGGGGGAGGGGGAGGGGAGTGAGAGCTCGTCAGTTTTTCAGCTTGAGCAATTGGTATTCCTTGTGGACATCACAACCTTGTTGTGAACAAGGGTTTGGAATAGAAAATGATGTGCCACGTTTTTACTAAAAACATTTAATATTAAAACCGTCTTAATACTACACCGCATATACAAATTCTTTACACCACTGTGCATTTAGTAACAAGCATAATATCTAGTGCCCGCAACACCGCAAATCTATTTCATATTTTTGACTCAAGTGCGCCTTAAACGTCTTTAAAGCATGGTCTTGTGAGCTAGAGTGCATTGTTAACTGAGAACCCATGTAAAGATACCGTAAAATCCCAAATATAAGCGCTGGGCTTGTAGCGGTTCATAAGCATTTTTTTATGGGTTTTTCCTTGTTCATTCAGTATCACTGTCTTCTGTACTACCAATTTCGGATCCAACACACAGAATTTCAAATGTAAGCCCTGGGCTTGCATTCGGGCGGGATTATATTTGGGAGGAAATTTTGTTTACTTTACAAAGGGGGCCTATATTCGGGCCGGCTTATATTCGGGATTATACGGTGTGCTCTTTTAGCTTGCAAGACTGTTTAACCTCATGGTCACATTCTCGAAACGACAAAAGCCGGAGACGAGGCCCGAAAACTACCGCTGGACTATTTATTTTTTACCAAACTGTGTAATGTACCCGATGCTGCTCCA
The DNA here is from genome assembly GCA_010016025.2 of Alatinidae sp. Z8VKAUB7J3. Lineage (NCBI taxonomy): Eukaryota > Metazoa > Cnidaria > Cubozoa > Carybdeida > Alatinidae > Alatinidae sp. Z8VKAUB7J3. Next base: position 5,421 of record JAAAKM020002059.1, on the reverse strand, counting down.
AATGGTAAAAGTTGGTAAATGTGGTGTTACTAAAGGATTCAAAAGTTCAGGTTAGGTCAATTTTGGTTACAGTCACCTTCAATATTTGGAGTGTCATTATATACTGTTTCCTGAGGAAATGAAAACATTTTAGTAATGTGTAATTTACAGTTTTTGCTCCTTTATTCCGCTTCAGTTTTGGAGAGGAAGCAGCACCAGACAAGGAAATGTGTTCCAAACATATTATCTACAGGTCATGCAGTTTAAATAACACTTCACAATAGCTAGAAAACTGTATTATGTATAACAACTATCATCGAGAAGTGAGGATTGGAAGGACAGTTTTCAAAAGACATTCGAGAAATAGAAAATTTGTCACAATCGGGACCTGACCCGTTGATTCACGCGTTCGCGGCGTGTTCTCTGCCAACTGAGCTAACTGGCCAACTCTATTTCTCTGGTCACTACAAGAATTTCCAACCATCCACCAGTAGGCACTGGCATCAAGCCTGACATAAATCCCTTGTAATAGGTATTGTTTAATAGATCTTTTCAGTTACATTTTTCGCGATTACATACATGACAGACTAGTATTTCGACTTCATCTTCATCAATTTGGTGCCGTGACAGTATTTTGACTTCATCTTCATCAGAGATCTTTATCAGAGATCCTTCGGAAGATAACTTTTGAAAAATACGGATGTCGATATGCATTGGTGGATGGTTTGGAGCTAATTTGGCGTCTAGAGAAATAGAACTTTTTCACTCTGGGGGTCACGTAGCTCAGTTGGGAGAGCACACGCTGCGAAAATGTGGGTCAATGTTTTGAGTCCCCGGTGGTGACATTTCTTCTTTTTCTCTAGCGTTTTTTCAAGTTCGATAACAAGTATATATTTTCCGAGTCAGAAAGGACGCTTCATTCTTTGGTAGTGTGCAGAACATATAAGAACGAACTTATATATAAAAATCTTGTTTTGAGTACCTACTACGTTAAAGCTCATCACCAACAGTGTAGCAAGCGTGCTTAAATGAAAAAGCAACAGAACTGTTGAATATATTTTATTAATATCGTTTCGCACATAATAATAATCTCAATTTAGTATAATTAACCACTTCTTAGTTTTGTATTTAAACCTATACTAATAATAGATGCATACTTTTTACTTCATGTAGTGCGGATAGTGTGTTTTTCCCTTCCGGGTATATATCACAAACGCAAATTGAGGGCGCTTCTATCGATTCAAACAACTTTTCACCAAGTCCATACTATTTTTGTAAGCATCAAAGTTCGTTCGTAATACATCGTATTTTTCCTCATCAAAGTAATCTTATCAACTTTCGGAAAGAAATATCATAGGCTGCAGTTTAATACTCTCAATTTAAAGTTTGTTTATATTGCGGGAAATTATTGATGCTATTCTCAGGAGCCTTAAACGCAATTTTAACAAACGAGATATGCACCCAAAATGACATTTCAATCGAAATCAAGGCACTTTTTTTTGATAAGTGACAAGTGACGACATATTCTGAAGCTCCATAGGAAGTGAGTTCCACGAAACTCGCACCAGATACGCAAAACGTCTTTCCATATATTTATTGCTTCTTGTTCTCATAAAGAGAGAGGGATATTTTGAGTGAAAAGATCCTTTTAACTTGTTTACCCCTTGGACTATCACATGTGATATGTACTTTAAGCCAATGGTACGCAAGCGATTCGTCAACCAGAAACAAAACAAGTCCACTCAAAGAAGTACATGTTTCTAAACTGTAAAAAAGATTTTGCCTTTCATTCGGGACATGAGTCAAAGCTCCATAAATATAAAGAGCGTGTGAGGACTGCCGTACAAACAAAGTAGACAAGCAGTGTATGACTTTTGTTGCTACTGTATAAGTGTTTGTGTAGGTCACGAAGAGTTTCAGAAGCAATAAACACATCTCTTTCTTACCACATATTGTGTAGAGAAATCTAAGGACTAACAAAGTAATGTAGCAAAGAGATCTGATCCATCATCATCATAATCATTATCATTATCATAATCATCATCATCATCTTGCAGCTTCGGCCGAGATAGAATTCACTATACCTTTTCCAGTATTTTTCTATCAATCCTAGTTAATGGAAGGTTTTCCTTGGCGATGGCGGTGTCCCTACATGTGATATATGATTCATTGGGGAGTCGAGAAAGAGGGTTCAGAATAGCTTCTTGTTTTCACTCACAGTTATTAAGGAAAAGCAGTTAAGGTAAGGGCGGCATCGGCGAAAAAAGATTCAAACGAGGAGAAGGAGTGGGGGGATCGGCTGTGCCGTAAGAGTAGGACTGAAGTCTCATTAAAACCAAAAGATGCAAGTTGCACTTCGCATAAGGTTTATAAGTCAAGAAAGAGACTAGAGTTGGTCCGATCCACACTAAAGAGCTTAGTAGCTGATAAGACGGATTTGGAAAAAAAAGTCACCTATGACCCTTCAGGGAGACCTACCTTGACCTCTGGTATAGTAAACGAAAATGTAATTTGCCACTGTGCCATAGCAGCTCTACATAACAATTAAAGGTAAGGCTATACGAAGCGCTAAATCGTTTAATTGCGATGTACACATATGAAACATGAACATAGGGAATGAATAAGTCTGTATGGGTGATAGTGTTTAATCGCAATTGTCCTATGGCAATGTCTGAAAAAGTCAGCGCATAGAAAAAGCAAGCGTGACATAAGACGCGCATTGGGCCTTGAAACAGATATAATTGAAACAGTAAATAGAAGACTGAATGGGTTTTGATAATCCATCGGGAGAGGCACACCGTTACGAAGATAGGTCGTACAAAATTTCGTTAACAGGAAAAGCCCTATGACAAGACGAATGATGGGTGGACATATGCTCATAGACTTATCATCTGCTATATTGAAATGTACCTTAAATTAACAGACACTGTTTTTTCTCATGCACGCGAGATAATGTTTTGACGACTCAGAGTAATCCAACATCAAATAAGGAGAATGGAGACATCGAGGATGGTCAAGGGGAAATCCTATGATTGATTGAAAGCTAGGAGTTCTGCTGTTGTATACAAAACTTTCGTAGCGCATCTCATATCGCTTCGTTTGCATCAAGAACAAGAGAAAGAAGGATCTACTTGAACAACTTAGCGTATACCTTGCGAGACGAATTAAAACGGGACAAACGTCTGTAAAGGAATCTATTTCGGAACGTGCTTGACTCAGTGATGGCTCTGACAGCACAAGTTGATGTAGCAGGCCACTAGTCGGTAATGATACAATGGAGAAAAGTTGCGTTAGAATGATGGTGGTTGTAACTACTCTTATCAATACACCACTGCCAAGTTTAGGGAAACGGCCATCCTAGTACTAAAGTATGATGGTATGCACTCTCACATTACGAAGTCAAAAGACCTGAACATTAGAGTGTCCACTAGCAGCTTGTCATAAGCAGAGAGTTCTCTACTGCAGTGTCCATTGTTACTGTCAAATGAGGTCAAAGCCAAACACCTTAACACAGACTGACAGAAGTCTCTAAAGACAAACCTAGAAATGCCCTGTAGAAATGCAATGTGAAAATCACTCAGGATATGGCCTATCTAACCTTTGCATCAATTAAATAGATAAAATAAAACTTAATTTATTAATAAAGATTTGCTAATGTCAAGACAAGTGAAAAATAATAGCAACGTATTTTCCCGACGTTTCAGTGTCATCTTGACATTTTCAAGTGCTTGCTAGGTGCAGCAGCAAATTTGATTGTTTAGTACAAGAGATACTAAACATACGCATGCTCAAGGCTGACTTGAATAATCAAAGGGACTCCATCAGAGCAAAATGTTTTTGTTTAGATTTTCTTTATCTTGTGAAAGTATTGTAAATTATCGTTACACAGTTGTTCATTATCTACCTTAGAAATGGCGTCAAGATGACACTGAAACGTCGGGAAAATACGTTGTGATTATTTTTCACAATACCACTTTAAACAAATAATATAATTTGCTTAATATGTATATACGGAGTTTAATGATTAGTGAAGTACGGGTGGCATTGCCTAGCTTTCCAGCAAAATTCCCATATTTTCTCGCATTTTTCTCAAATATTCGAACATGGATTTGACAGGAATAGCTGTAGCCAGTGATACTTATAAAGCCAGAGGGACAAACAAGGCCGGTAATGAGCCAATAAGGTTGCAGAAAGCGTTATGCATCAATCGAGATACTGAAAATCGAAACTCTTCAGAAACTGCAAGAATTTTTAGGAGAACGTTTCTCATGCAGCTTCAGATTTCTACAGATATATCATTTTGTCTCTCATGTAATAGACCAGTGGTACTCAAACGTTTCATGCCGCGACCCCCTTTTACCTTCGAGACATATCCTCGGCACCCTATGGTATTAACACTCTTTCAAAAGGCTTGATTTTGGTACTGTTGAGGTGCAGATGAAATACAGTACATGATATAAGCAGTAATATGTAGCTCACAACCAACATCTAAGCATAAAAGCAGATATTTACTCCTTATCAGAAACCTAATGTCTATATACCAATTTTATTCAATCGCCCCGTTAAGTGTTTTTAACTCATACAGAGGGCAATACTTTCTAAGTTAAGAAGCACTATTCTAAACCTATGGTAATTGTATCAGCACTTTTTCCCTCCAAAGACCTCTAATAAGCAGTCGGTTAGATACCGAAACGACCCTAAATAAAAAGTTAAACAACCAAACAGGCTAAATAATAAATAGTGGATATTAAACTAAAATAGTGGATAGTTTGAGATTCATCCCCTTCTAGGGAGACCAGGCGGAGGAGCAAGCTATGAGGCATCGCGAACCGCACGGTATGACCGCATCTCACGGATCCTGGGAACCATCCTTAATCAGTGTGTTCGGACATTACATCCTATCCGTGCCGAAGGCCGATCAGTACCGTAGCAACCTTTTTCATATATCAGTCCAAAGACAGATTACTATGTCTTATTTGGTTCGCTCCTGAACAAGGTTAATATTGTTTCATCCAATTACATGGCCACTATGAAATAAAAATACAGTCAATGCACTTCATCATTTCCGTCTCCTCGCTTTACTAAGTTAAAATACAAGTAAAACAGTATTATTAACCCGGTTATAACTGTAATACTACCGTATAACACGGTGAAAGTTAAGGTAATTTTATCGTCAATTTCCACCCATTCCTGTAATAAGTTAAGATGACCGTTACTGGTGTTAAGTATTAATATAATAGCATTTAACAAATGTAATCTTCCTTTTAAAAGTACAAGTAAAAGTATTTATTTTAACCCTTTGGATGCAGGACAATGCAAAACAGGTATCTAAATATGCAGTGTATCAAGGCTTATCAATCCCAACCATTTCTCGCATCCTATAAAACCATTAGCAAGGTATAGAAAGCCTAAACTTCTCGTGAAATATTCACCAGATCAAAC